>WARS01000046.1:35243205-35463205 GCA_008933995.1 Datnioides undecimradiatus | reverse complement strand
CAGCTCAACCACCGCGTCACGTCAGTTAAACACTCCTCTCGCTGCAGGCCGGTCAGGTGCATCATTAAGAGACCTGCTCTTATTAATCATCATTTCCAGTAACACGTCCAACAACGTTACCCCCACTGTTGAAGACTTTCCTCTCATGTTTCTCATCCACGTTAATGGGCAGAATGTCGGTTTCAATTAGCTACTGCTGTGTTCTGGGGTACGATTATGATTCATTGAAAAATATAGGAGATGTACAGAAAGAGTTTTCCAGCAGACCATAGGTATGTCCCATCTTGTCCCACCCTCGTCTGTTCCTGCAACCTGCACATGGTTGCTATTACAGCATGTACTCTCAGCTGCACCCCCCCTCTCCCTACATCTCTTTCTCCCACCCACTCCATGAGAATTTTAAATGTATATTATTGCTGTGGCGGAGATAGTGTTTCAAGACCTCCA
Organism: Datnioides undecimradiatus; assembly: GCA_008933995.1. Classification (NCBI taxonomy): domain Eukaryota; kingdom Metazoa; phylum Chordata; class Actinopteri; order Lobotiformes; family Datnioididae; genus Datnioides; species Datnioides undecimradiatus. The sequence continues at coordinate 35,462,758 of WARS01000046.1, read as the reverse complement.
GGCAAATACTAAACCCACTGGCAGGACATTAGACAGAATACTTGACTTATTAGATATTTCCTATTCTAAACAGTGTCATCAAAGGCTAAGAACAAGAGCCATATAAAACGCCGCGGCGTGCCTGCCCGCCTGCCTGTTCTGTTCTGTTCTGTTCGTCCAGGCTCATGTGTGGGGCTTCCATAGGATCGGCCCTGCCAGATCCTTTCCCTGGCCTAATGAGGACAGGATGTGTGCACTTCTTTTCTGCAGAAATGTAAGATTTTCCAAGCAATGGGGAGGGGAGAGAAGGCAGAAAAGGGCCTGGACCTGTCTCCATGTGTGTTGTGTTAAGCTGGTGAAACTTGTGTTGAGGTAAGGAGGTATTTAAAAAGGTATTCAGAAAAGGCAAAGCGTCCACTGCGAGGAGCGCCCCACGTTGGAAGGGACAAATAAGCTGCACGGCAGCTGGGAAAGAGCGAGAGCCAGGAGGAACTGCCAGATACTCTTTACGCTTCTCTGTCTCTCTTCCCAAGCTTAGGCTGTACACATGCATTTACAATTACAGCAAATACCCCGTCTTCTCTTTAAGCACCACTACTGAGAGAGTGCCCCCTAAGCAAATTCTTGGTCTATATTTAGATGTGCTTACAAGTAGAATAACGGATAATGGGGAACACAATTGGGAGCATGGAGGAAAAGAGACAATGGGGAAACGTACCGCAGCACACAGTTGTACGTATAGATGGAATCAACGCATGCAATCAGTGCATTCGCAAACATTTACACATAAACACACATGAAGTCAGTTGCTTTCCCAGGGTTTGATCCCAGCTATAGTTTTGAAGCACATAAGTGGATTCCTTCCCGTGTTTCTGGGCTCAGTTATATCCTCACTGTGCTTACTTACCGAAAACGAGAATAGGTATACACAGAAAACATAAAGCTAGGCCTCTGTAGTCTATATGCTTTAACCTTTCACCAATTTATTCATTGACGGAGGGCAATAAATTCAGAATACAAACATGCTCTGTAGCTGCAGGCCTGCTCCCAGCTGAAATCCCCTTTTCCAACCATTACTTTCTATTATATTATATAATAGCTGCACCGAAGCGCTGTTTCCAGATCCCAATGCAATCTTTCTCTGGACTTAGCTGATCATGATCGTGAACGTGCGGCTGCACACACATACACACAACCCCACCCCCCCACCCCACCCCACACACACAACCAGCGCGCCCCCCCCCCAACTCCCATCGGCCAATCATGAGGTCATCCCCTCAGAGTCTCTAGGCAGAACATGCTGGAAAATGGAGGATAATCCCAAAAGTGTGAAACCATGAGTCTCCCAAGTGCCAATCATATCAGAGTGCATCTGTACGACTTCTGACCCCTATTTCTGTCAGTGTAACTCAGAACAGCTTGGTTAGAGGGAGGCTAATATGCGGAAGCAAATGTCACATCATCCAAATGCCACCCGTTTACAGTGTTGGCGGGCTAGTGGAATATGACAACATAACTTTTACATCTGAATACCACATATGCACTTGATTGTTTCCAGATGAATGAAAAGTAGGTTGCAATTCAGGTTCAGAGATCAGGGAACATGAAAAAGCTGGATGTTTTAAAATGGCAGAGAAGGCCCGTGGTAGTCGACAGGAAAGAATATAATAAATAAAGTCAAAGTAACAAAGGTGACTATTATTCCTTTCAAAAGGGTCCATTTAACAGGCACATATCCTCGCTGAAGACTGAATCCAGTCAAACTGTACAAGAGTACGCTATTCAAGGGTGCCTGGGCCTGCTTCAGAGACAGGAAAAGCACTGAAAAAAGGAACAAAAGTCTAAAAATATCCGTACACTGTGTTTTAAAGATGACACAGACGAGTTAACAGCCAAACTTAATTGTTAAAAAATAAAAATCTGCTTCTAGACTGCATGTCAGAATAAACCACACGCGGAAGTAGGAAATGATACTGAAAGCACATGACAGAAACACAGAGCGCTTATGACAGCGGAGTATCCATAGTATCCAACATTTAAATGCCTGTTGGTGAATGGAAAGGCTGGCTGAGTGACATCACTAGGAAGTGACAACAGTGCTAATTGTGGGAGAAGGTCAAGGCAGCTGCATAAAAAAGAGCTTGAACATTAGTGTTGAGTGAAATAGGTCAGCAACTTGACATCATTAGAGAATTACACAGTCGTTCAGAGAAAAACCTTGAAGTATGTGGGGACAGAGTTGTCACAGAGAGCCAGGAACGGATTACAGGCAAAACCTTTAACTATACTGCGACTTTCCTCCAAAGGGGAAACGTTACTGCACATGTATTGTTTTTCCATCTCTGGCTGTCACCTCTCACGCTCTCTAATCCATGTAAAATATAGGCTTGTTTATGAAGTTTAACAGATATGACAGTTACTGTGGAGAGAAAACAAGCTGCAATTAGTAGCATTGCTGAACCTAAGTGAAACCAGTGGCAGGCGGCTGCAGTAGTCATAGTAGTCAGGTGAGGTCAGCTTCGGAACTGAGCTGCTTTTCTTGCGTTTCATGATGAAAAATTGCTCAGTGTTTATCACAGTTTTCCCATGTTCTCTCCAGCAGAATTCCCATTGAAAAACATGGAAGTCGTGCTATTAAATCTTTTTGACAGTACCATTCAGCAGAGCTACTTGCTTGCAGGACGCCTGCATGGAAATTAACTTCTGTATCTTGACTGCATCAGAGTTTACAGGTTAGGCCCCTGCTGTGTTACCCGCTATTGTTTACCAGAACCATAAAGCTGATAGCAGGCCTCTGTGCTTTTGTGCTAATGGAAGAAAACCTCAATGCAGAAATACCTCATCTTAATCAAAAATAATAACAATAATACTTAACCAAATGCCATAAAGGCCGCAATTCATTCTCTCATTTTCTTGTGGAAAACAGAGGGGGGAAGACATTTATTATATGAAGTCACCGCTCTTTGTACACCATAACAGCGGTCACAAAGCAAAAAAGGGCATCAAAGGCAGTCATTTAATACATTCAACTTTGTTTCAATAACAAAGGCAACCTGCTATGCACTTCAACTGAACCACAACAAAGAAGCAATGGAAGGTCGCGACCCCGCAGCTCGCAAATGGATGCCGAGTGCTTCAGAGTGACTGTCAACTGTATTTTAAACACAGGGTACTCCAAAGCTCAGGGCGCCGAGTGGGGTCATTTTAACAAGCTCCCTCCACCCAGTGATGCTGGTGGGTGGGTTTGCTCCTCCGGGGTTTAACAGCGTGTTCCTCAAAGGAGCATGAGAGACACTATCCTTTTCGCTCTTTCTTCACATAATCCAGGACCCGAAGCATCTCCCCTCAGTGCCCTAATCTGTGCAATGCAAGAATATTTTGCCAGACACTCTCTCATTCCCCTGATGCCACGTTACATTCAAGAGGGGGAAAGCAAACATCCGTGTGACAGTAATAATTTATGCATGTTGACATTCCTAAAGAGCTGGGTCAGTTGGAGCACTTTCGGTCCAGAAAGACCTACTGGAGGAGAAGCGTGGAGAGGCGAGGGCTGAGTATGACACAGCTGGGCTGAACAGAAGAATGCCTGTGAAACACCTAAGTGGAAAAAACAAAGGGAAGATGAACAGAAAACACGAAGACGGAGACGACGTTCTGCATGTTTTCTGTTGCTTCTTGGTTTGGAAAAGACTTGGCTAAAAAACAAAGATGCAAAATGATAAAGGCTGGAGAATGAAAAGAAAAATTGTGAAAGAGAGTTAATGCGGTCCATCTGGGGAACTACAGTACGCTGCTCAACAAAGACCTGGCTCTGAGAGATGTGGCGGCCAAGGCCCTCTGTTTTATAATTGACCCCACTTCAAAACCGGTTCTCTCCTACCCCTCCACATGATATTAGTTTGCTTATAAATATTTTGCCCCAAATAGAGTGCGGATTGCCATCGCTTAGCAAAGCAGAGCTCTGACTTCCAGTGCGCTGCAGAGTTCAACACGTCGAGTTAAAGACCGAGGCCTTCCCAGTACGACTCCAAGCTTTCGGAGGAGCTCGCCAAACCCACCATGCCCCGCTCGTAAGCTTAGGCAATCAAGAATGATTTAAAAGGTCTGACAGACACCACCCTTAAAGCTCAACAGGAGACTTATTGCTTCAGTCATCCTCGACAGATCCACCAATCTAAACCAAAACCGTGAATCAGATCCACCAATCAAATCCAATGCTTGTGTTCGGGGTGATCGTGAGGACACGTAGGAATTACCCCATATCACTACAATAACACGGGCTGCTTGTATAAGCAGGATGCGATGTAGTTGTATTAGTCAGTGAAGGAAGTGTTCAAAAAATGCCAGAAGACAATTTCTAGATTAACACCATGAGTGTGTTAGTGAAAACAAACAAAGGGGAAAAGTGGCTCCAACGTCATGACGTTAGTATTCAGAAATGATACACAGGCTTTCACTGCTCATCCGACATAATCTCTTGGCTGGAGTGAGACTCTGCTGAATAGACTTTGCCACCAAACGCTCCCATCCTTCATGATAAACAAGAAGTCAGAAATATGGCAAACAAAACAGGGACTGTAACTATTTATGATAAAGTTTCTATAGCTAGATGGGGACCTTGGCAGAAGGATGCAGCGTGGAAATGGACAGACGGCACCCGGCTTCTTGTCCTCCATCCCTGCAACACCGCAACCAGACTCCTAACAATTTATCTGGTCACTGATTGAATTGAGATGAAGGCCAGATGTGGAGAAAGGTGTGATTAGAAGATGCTGCAAGAGAGAAAGTGAATGAGAGACAGAAGCACCCTGGGGTCTGTCTTAATTGCTGTGAGCCTGGCCCCCGTAGCAGCAGTCGTCATCAGACTCTCTTTCCTTTGTCCTCTCCTCTTTCCTTCAGTGGAAATGGCGCAGAGAACAACTGGCTCTCATTAGCTGTTACTGTCCATACATCGAGAGTAGTGTGGGGGTAATTTTCCAATCTAATATTCAGGCTCCAGTGTTTACACACGTCCCTGAGCGAGGTGGGATGATGGTGACAGTGGCGTCTTAAAGTGGTGGGTGTGAAGTGTCTGTCTGTGGTTGAGCTACTGTGAGAACTGGCGCATGGGAGAGTTTGTTAGAGTAAGCCTTCGAGTTTTGATTTTAAATGTCTATCAACTGCGCCTTTGGTCCATAGACAGAAGTAACTGTAAGATGAATGAGTCAGTGTAATTCTTGTTTTTAATTTCAGTGCTGTTTATGTTTAGTGGGTAAAGCAAAGTGTGGCAACGCAGCACAGTTCACAAGCACGCACAGAGTGAAAACACATCCGTAGTACTGTACGGCAGAGAGCTACGCAGCAGAGTAATCATCAGGTTTCAGCCTGGCCCTCGAGATCACTCATCCAAGCTTTCAACTTAACATCATTAGCTTTGGCATTATGTTTTCAACAAACAAACAACAAAAGAGACTTCAAACTGCATTGTCTTCAGCATGGGCTCAGCGGTTCACGAAAGCAGACGTCTGAGAGACTTCAAAAAGCAGTGGAGATGCATTTCATTAGGTCATAAAGTGTTCTTCTGAAGCGCCTCCCTGCGCTGCCTAGCGGCCATGTCTGTATTCTCTGCTTTAGTAACAAGGTCATGGGGAAACAGCAACAGCAGGGAAAACAACGACAACATGAGGTGAGATGAGGATGTTTGGAGCACGACAGGGTGGGAGGTGAAAGGGTCGAGGGGGGGGCAGATGAGCCCCAGGTGGTCTGCGCTGAGCACTGTCAGCGACGCTGCCGTGATCGGCCCACACCCCCAGGAGTCGGCACACACACGCCCTTTGCAAAACGCGCTAACTCGTATACAAAATCAAAAATGAGCATGTGTACACACACATGTACGCACGTAAGATTCCAAACAAATTCAAAGAGCAGCGAGAAGACAAGAACAATCCTGGCTCGCTGTCTATTTACAGAGCTGAAATTAGAAGAGGAGGATTGAAGTAATCTTCCTTTAATTTCTCTCTGGACGCGCTCCCAGGGCTGAGCGAGACAACGGCTCTGATCTGCTGTATGTTAGGCTCTCAAAGGAGAATGATGCAAGACCCCCTGTCCCCTCATCTGGGTTCGCTGGGAGGGCCTCGATAAGGGAGACGGAGAGGACAAGGCTAGAAGACACGTCGTTAGAAAAAGTTAAACTACGGCAGAAAAGGCGAAGCTGACCACTGATTCATCCAGCAGATCACAGATGTCCTCTGAGAGGCTGTATCTAGACTGAAAGATGGCGGCACAGCATGGAGGACTCAGAGGTAAATATAAAGATAAACATAAATTGGAATAGTACATTTTATTTCTGCCAGTGGATCCGACACTGCACACTTAACATGGAGCCAACACCTGTAAGACTTTAGTCTGCAAAACTAACTCATCATCGCACACACTAAGTTTTTTCTGTTCTGGCTGGAGGGCCGGCAATTCAAAATACCGCAGCTAAGAGGAACGCGGTATCAAGAACTGATTTTAGCGAGTGGACAATTCCAAGTGTTGGATATGCGAGGTGCGTCTGATGATTCATCTCTGTCGTGCATGGCTGAACCACTGGAGCCGCTCCAAACAGACAAACTGAAACAGGTGAGGTATAAAACCAGGCCCACCTCTTGATTATCCAAACCATCTGAACTATGTTTTTGAGTTGGGTCTCAAGCGGCTATATGGCACCTATCCGTGCATATCTCTCATTGCTTAGACTGCGTTTGGGTTTACATGCCTCTCTCAGGTTTCAGAGCCAGTCACAAGCCTGCAGTACAAAGACATCGCTCATTTCACACATACATTCGTGGATGGCACTGGAGGTATAGATAGAGTCTTCAAACACGTTGTGACACGAAGAACCAATTGTTAAACACCAACTTGTGAAACAGACTTCACAGTTAGACCTGGAACTAATTAGTATTTCTATTATTGACTTTGCACCAGTGTAAAGAGCAGAGTAATGGACTTCTGTGAACATGAACAGAAGCAAGCTGGATTGAAAAATGGTCCAGCTTAGCTAACGATATCAGCTGAGGCGTACGTCCTGTTTAGAATACTTTCCCTGCTTTACCTTGCTGTCTGACCATCCATTCTCTAGCCATTATATTACTCTTTGCAAACACAAAACAGAAACTCTGACTGAATTAACTCTATTAAAAGTGAAGTTACACCACAACATAAACAGACTAACCAATCAAGGCCGTGGTAAATCAGCAATTCCTGTGTACTGTGAGCTAAAGTGACTGTTTTTGTCATGGGACTTTGGTAGCTTTGGAAAGAAGGACACAACTGCTTCAGTTTCCTGTCAGAAAGGGTTGCCTGGTGGCAAGTCATGAAAACATTCCAAATACAGCATACACTTAAACTGATATTGATTTTTCAAGTTGGGCCTTGAGGACTTAACACCAGGGGACTCACCCTATGTGGCCTGGATAACATAGTAGCGGTGAGACGTGGAAAAAAGAAAACGTGCCTGCACCCATGGAAAATCGTCCAAAAAGCCTGGAATGATGTGTGAATTTTGTTTTAGCGTAAATATTTAGTTTAATGAGAGCAGTCCAAGAGGAACTCAGTAGTGCTCCAGTCAACCACAGGACTTGAAAAATCACAGCGAGGAAGGAGCAGATGCTGTACATTTCGATAGTCAAATGCAAACATTTACATCCAGATGCATGTATGTACGCGCGTGCAAACTCGCACGCACGCTCTGTCGCATGCACGCGCACAGGCACTTTTATTACGCCAAGTTAGAGAGAGAAAACCCAATACGCCCCATCACCTGTTATTCTAGGTGGAATCTTGCTTACACAGGTGTGGAGAAAAAAAATCTGTTTCCTCTTTTCACCTCTTTAGACAAAAACTCTGCACTTTCTCACTGAACAAAGTCTACCATGGTGTGTGTGCATATGCGTCTGTACTAGTTGGCCTGGTGTGCCCTGCTTTTACTAGTCCCCTGGGTGTGTGACCCTGTTTCCCTTGCAGGCTGAGAGAAAGGGCACCGGTGACTCCTCCTCACCTGAGTCGACACCCGATCCCAGGGTTCACGGTGGGGGCCCGCTGCCTCTCCTCAAAGGCGCCGTTTGTTTCCAGGCTCTAATAGAATTCCGACCTTCGTGATTTTATCTGGAGTTTTCACGCCAATTTTGCCAAAACCGATTGAGGAGGGAGCAAATTCAGCTGCTACTGATCTCAAATAGATTGAGTTTCCAAGGGGCCAATTTAAGAATGTGCCACGGTTCTGCTTTGAGAAGAGGGCTGGTTGGAGTGCTGGGGCTGAACAGGGAAGGTGACTTGTTATGACTGGCTGTCAATTAGCAGTTGATTCACACAGGAGGGTCAGTGAGACATGAACAAAAAAGGGAAAAAAAAAAAGATATGGTTTCATAACAAAAGAAGGGCAGCGAGATGAACGCTGGCTATGAAAATATGTATGTTTAAGATAAGCTGAGACAACGACGCTTACTTAACAGATGTAAGGCAGCCAAAATGGAAAGGGAGATGGCTGCGCAGGGAGCCTTATTTATTATTTCTCTCAGCAGCAACAGGGCGAAGGAAAATAGTACTAAGCAGGATGGGAAGAGGTCAGGGTGAAAGGGATCTGGCCCTCAGAGAGGGTTAATAGCCAGGTTGACTGGTTAAGAGCTGACCTCTCAGGAACGTCAGCTCCCACATTTACAGATAAATACTTTGGACAGAGCCAGGAATCAAAGCAAACAGCGGATTCAGACTCTCTTTTTCTCACTGTGTCATGTCTCATCTCCATGGATTTCTCCCTTCCTCATTGTTCCCTCTCTTGCATACTCTGTCATTTGGCCATCCTCTCTCAAGCTGTCTCCACTCTCTTACTGTCTGCTCTGTTCCCTTTCCATGCTTCGGATTTTCACTCTCATCTGATGTCTCCTTATTTCTGTTGGCCAGCAGAGCCCATAAAAGCTCCTCTGACACCTCACTGTCCTGGAAAGATCGGAGGTCGAGAGAGAAACTGAAGTTCTCAAAGCTCAACAGCTACGAGACAATATGAAACACTCATCACAAAGAGGAGCGGTCTTGGAAATGGTTTACTTTAAACATACACAGACAAGGATCCAGCCCCAGGTCGCTCGCTGAGCCAAGCTTGTCAACAACACCATGGCTTAGATAAGCCGTCTTACGTGCTTTTGACATTCGGCTAATACTCCTACATGCACGAGAGCTAAATTGTTATACAAGAGGGCAGAATAGGTCACCAAGCTTCCATTCTCCCACAGTGTAACATTTAGTAGCATTTGGAGTGAAGACTGAGGTGCAGAAAGGTCTTCATTTATTTCATAGGTTTTATAATTTCTGCATCTGCAAGCAAATACGTTAGTTCACGGACATTTGAGGTGTTGTTGCTGAAGTGAATGATGTACATCACGTGATGACCTCCTTATCAAAAGACAAACAAAATATTGGACAGCTTCGATTCTGCATTGGCTTCTACAATAGAATAGTTTAAATCTATTGAACAACAATCATTAAAATAATAAATCCTCTCTGTCCAAACACTGTGTGAGAGTTTGGCTGTGTGGACGATGTGCACAAAGGAACACATGCATCAGTAAAACGCTGCCTCCTCCCCACTAACAACCGAAAACTGCTCTCCAAACCCACTGACACACCAAACCAGCTACCGACCAGCGCGTTCGTGCCTACTGTAAACTCACTTCTCACAGCGGTTCGCCTTGGCTGGCGACCTAACCCGCTGTCTATAGCGCTGCGTTAGTTCAGCTTTGCATGAGAGTGCAGCTCGTGTGTGTCCTAACGCAGGCGTTTAAGACTACACAGATGCAATAGTACTGTGATATCCTAATCTAGAGACTGTCACATTCTATCTGTCTCCGGAGGAGGAAGCCAGCTAGCTACTTCACTCGCCAGCTTTGGAAGGACCAACACTTTTCCAACCAGGAGCTGTGCCAGTCCCAAGAGGGAAAAAGAGATGAATGGGAGAAGATCGTGGCATGGAAAAGAGAGGAAAGTGATAATGAAAGGGGGGTGAAAGAAGAGTTGGATGAAGGTTTGAAGATGCAGGAGATTGAGAATTAAGACAATGTAGGTGGTAGACAGAGATGCATGCAGCCTAACGATGTCAACTGATGTGGTAAGTGATACGAAAAGGAAGGAAATAAAAGAAAAGGGGGAGAAGGAGGGGGGAGAGGAAGAATGGAGATAAGGCAGGTAATGGGTGATTGAGAGGTTTTCCCCATGTGTGTTTACTAAAAAGTCTAATTCAGAGGTTCCTGTGAGGCCTGATACTACCTTGTCCTGAACCAGGGCACTGCCGTAGTGTGTGTTTGTGTGCGCACTGGCATCAGCGTGTGTGTGTGCATGAGTGTTGGAGGAAGTCTAAAGCCCTGTTTCCCATGCGTGTAATCATCCCAGGATGAGGTGGAGGATGAAGCCGAGCGGGACTTCCCCTGTACCAGAGGGTATTTTCCTCTTGCACTGTGGTGGTACTAGCACATGGCTGACCCGGGCTGCCTCTGCGCGTGTGTGTGTCAGAGAGAGAGAGAGAGAGAGAGAGAGAGAGGGAGCAACGGAGACGTGCCAGCATGGGACGAGGGAAACAATTTTTCAAAACTATTCTCTGCTCTCGGTCTTACTTAAATGCTTTGGGAGTTTGTCATCGTGGCAACTGCAGGACAGCCAGACAGTGATGCCAGCAGATGCCAGCAGCAAATCTACATAAAGGAATGGATGGCGTGGAGGTGGCAAGAAGAGAACGGTACGGTGCGTGAGGACGCTGGAGTGGTGGCTGAGAGGGAGGAGAGAGACCTGATTTGTGCACTTTTACCGGAACTTCTGTGTTGCTCTTTCTGAAGAACACATAACGTCATAGCAGAGCCGACACACCGAGGCTGCAAACACACAAACTAACGCGCCCAGGTCAGCTGTTCGGTCGTAAAGCGGTATTACAACACTGGCTCCCAAATAAAAGGCTGCAGGCGGATACCATGCAGAGAATGTGGGGGCCATGTGTATGTTTGTGTGTGTGTTTGGACATGTGTGTGTGTGTGTGTGTGTGTGTGTCTGTGTTGCTGGGTGACAGTGCCGATGACAGAGCGGTGAGATAAGTCCCAGAAGCCGCTCTATCATCTATTCATAGCTCCCTGGCTGTGGTACCTCCTGCTGCTGAAAGCTGCCTGATCTGAGCCCAGCCTCACTTTATCATCATTAACATCAACCCCCCCAAAAAAATACAGAGATGAAGTCAAACTGTGACAGACCGTAGCTAATGCTGCGATAAACATTCTAATAATGCTGTGACTTAAAGAGCAACAAATCTGCTTAGGGACAGCTCAGAAATCATTTTGCATTTGCTTTGCTTTCCCCGCCATGATTTAAGTGAAATCCGGTACGGAAACTGTGGACAACTGGCAACAATGCACAATGACACAGAATATAACAGATTATGAGACTATAACAATCTAGGACAGCATCTGCATGTATGCAATGGTCATGATAAATGTGGGTATGTGTGTGTGGACAGATTGAGTACAGCTCAGTGAATAGAAAGGACTGAAATCACACACAAGGCTTGCACACATTGCCCACGCGCCTGGCTTGCCTCACCACTGCCAGGGAACCCAAAAGCCCCTACAAAACAAATTCATTAACCCAGACAATAAAACACAGCTGTGAGGGGCGATGGGAACTGTTTGAAATCAGTGCCCGGGAAAAAATGTAAGAGAGAGAGAGGGAGAGAGAAGGATTTGGAAGTAAGAGAGAGTGAGCAAGGAGCAGTGTTTAATTTAAACTGGGGACAGCGCTGACTGTGAGAGCGGAGATGCTTTATTGAAGCACAACAACAAAAACAGTTCCCCTGCACCAGATGCTCGAGATGCAGGACCTGTTTTTAATTGAATCCTTTGAACAGGTTGTATAAAGGAAGTACAAACAAAACTGTCAAATATGATAAATAACATCACGGAAGTTGGGTTTTAATTAAAAAAAAAAGAAAAAGAAAAAGAAAAAAGGGAAGAGCGATACGGGATCCAAAACCAGACTCTGATATTGTGGAAACTGGCAATGGAAATCTAGGATTATTACTTGTGAGCTGTTAGCAGGGGGTGGACAGGCATCTGTTTTATTCTATCCTGTTAGTCTAACTACATCAAGAGCATTTACCTGTTCCAGCCTCATACTCCAAACAAAGTCTGTGCCCATACTACTGATATTACTTGATGGTGGTGTGTCTAATGTGTTAGTAGGAGGTAGACAGGCTGCTGGCAGAGCAGACTGCGAGGGATGAGAAGCAGCCCTCGCAAACTGCTCTGAGCAAATCACATGCAATCGCACCATGTTTAGTCAAAGGCACCACTAGAGGGCTCTGCAGCTTGTAGAATGAGCCTCTGTAGACCTGAACGCACCAGATCCCACCACATCTTAGTCATACTGACCTCCCTTCTGCAGGGTTTGGGCCAAGCAGCCGGACAGACGCGGTCGCCAAAAGACTTACGACACTGAGATAGATGGAGGTACAAATAGTTTTTACAGAGAGTGTCCAAAAAAGTCAAAGCCAGACCACATTGAGTGAGAGTAACCTCTGTGCTCTGCAGCTGCACAGAGGTGAAGACACACACTGACTGACCTCAGTGTTAATGGCACTACTATAAAACCGAATGAGTAAAGAACGTGGTATAATGCACCTGAAATTAATATGGTATCGTAAAAAGTGAAAGATTTCCCAACAACTGAGACCAAAAAGCTAATTTTAAATAAAAGCAGAGGTATTTTCCCAAGCATATATTCTTCATTTCCTAATAGTGGATGGATGATCATTATATGACATCACTCTGGACCTATGGGTCATTTCAATTTCACTTAATCCAGCTGAAGGCAGCAATAACACAGTGGTTAGACGTGAATCTTGGAGCAAAAATGTTGACTGTTCCCATCCCTGGATAAACTAGAAACATGGCTGGGGAAAAGAACATAACACTTAACAGCTACCGTCACAGTGCCCTTGAGCAATATAATCCCCTACTTCTCCGACTGGAGCTCAAAAGCAGAGAAAAGTGAAATCACAGAGTGCTTTAAGTGTACGTGTTTTTGTGAAGAGAGTTGTTGCTGGAGAAGTTGGAAGAGATGCTCAGTTTATATTTCCTTGACAAATAAAATTTTGGGAGTGGGTAACAACATTTTCTAATTTTCAAACCGCTGCCAGTGGACCTCCCAGAGTACGTGCTTGCTGAACTTTCACATCCTGCCTTGAACCTGGATGAACCCCTCGGCAGCCGTTAGCTGCCCCTCAACAGAATCAAACCATGAATCATTACATGTCAGGGGTGAGGGCTCCGACATCACCCAAATCAAAACCAGATGCACAGCAGGCACCTCCCCAGGACTAACTGTGTAAATACCTAAATAAATGGATAAATAAAGAAGTCAGCAAACTTCTCGAGATGTCTTTTTTTCTGTCAATTGGTTCAACAGTGTTTGCACTAACAAATCCGACAGCGAGATGTTGTGTTTGACATTTGATTCTCTGCTATCGTCTGCTCTGTGCTGGTTCTGTCTGTGAGAATGCTGTCCAGTCTGTATTGGTAACATTAATGAGTATTTTAAGCTTTCCCAGGAAGCCGACCGCATCGCTTTACAGAAGCCTTTGCTGGGTCTGAGTCATCTGACGCAGTCGCTGCACGTCAGCGCACACGTCCTCCTGTAAAGAACCCTAAGAGTAACAACGGTAAAATCACTCTGTCAACTTGGTTAATTCCCCCCCCCTCCACTTCTCTCCCCTGTCCCCTTTCCCGCTCTGTAACTCCCATCCTCACCACAGCTGGTAAATATTTTTATATTGTGTTCCATTAGAAAGCTTTATTAAGCGGTCAGACGGGGCAAATGGCGCCTGGGAGCTCCCTGTCCTGTAAACAATGGAGAGGGTCCTGAAAGCTGCAGCTGAGCGCGGCACAGTAAACTAAGGTCACATTAGAGAACTGCCTTGTTCCGAGTGAGTAAATATTTAAATGTGTTGGATTCACCCAAAATAGTCAGGGGAGATAGTTAGGGGCACCGAATCGGGAAAACAGTCATGATGGATCTTTGAGCCAAACTGGCAGAGCTCCATTTGGTGATTTGTAAATGGATGTATATCAAACTGTGGTACTTCATGATGATTAACAAGATCATCTGCAGGAGGGCCGTGGTGTGATGTGTCCTCATACTTGTTGATTACAGTGTGTACCTCAGCGCTCTTCTCTGGAGCGTCCATCCCCACCATGTTGTCTCTGAGAAGCTGCTGAAGGAGCTGAACCTGGGCAACGCTGAGGTAGAAATCCAGGCTGCTGGTCACATTTACCTCCAGAGAGTGGCCACACACCACCACCTCCTACACGGAGATTTGGGGGGGGGGGGATGGTGGGAATGACAAGAGGGAGGTGGGTGGAGAAAGCAAGAAAGACATTCAGAAACACATGAAGATTCTCTCTCTCTTAACTCCGACACTCTTACTGTGCTCCCTCTATCTTGCTCCGTTTAGCTCAGTTGTTCCCTATTCCCCCTCTTCCCTCTGTCCTCTCCAGAGTCCCACCCACAGCCAGCAGTTCAAACCTCAGCCTGGAGGTTACATCTAACAGGATATCACTCACTAACACTCTGGGTTCAACCGCACACACACGGGCCAGACCTACAGTAACTACGCACAATGGTATTTGGCCACTACTGTGTAAACACAATCTAGTCCGACCCACTGTTTAAAAACACAAAAGCTGCTGCTAATATTTCATCCCATATCCAAACGACACATTTATATCTCTTTTTCTTTTCCCTTATACATACATGTATGTATATAAAGCAGAGTATTGCCATTATGGCTATGATTAGTGGTAGTAGCAGTATTCTTAACACACTAGGTCATAATATCATAAGGTTACAATAACAGTAGTTACAGATTGTGTTGCAGGGGTGAATGATAATGAATGGCTGTGGATTGTAGCGGTAGATCATACAGTATTATAGTTTGTAACAAATGAATTAATAATTTAATGACTATAACTGTTACATGTGCGGAAGGTGCGCATAAATCTGTTAAAAGTAGATAGCGAGCATGAATTTTATTATGAAGTTTGTTGTAATGTTTCTACACAAAGTAGTTCAAAGTCCTGTTTGTGCTGTTACTGGCTCTGTGTCCGAGTTATACAAATCACATTGTGTGTGTGTGTGTGTGTGTGTGTGTGTGTGTGTGTGTGTGTGTGCGCATGCATGTGTCAGAGCAAACTATGGATTAGCTGTTATGCATTGTCAAGGGGCACGTTAGCGTGGACGGACGAGGCATCAAAGAGGCAGGAAGTCTCAGAGAGCCGTGCCAGAAAACATCAGCTGTATAAGCAGAAAGGTTTGAACTCTGCGGGTCAAAAGCCTCCATTACATGGCGGACTGGCTGAGGGGGTTCCTAATGAGTAGGATACTGTATGTTAGGAGGCAAAACCTGAATACTTCTGACATCTCACATGATCAATGTCTATTTTCATATGGACGACGGATTGTGAGAGTAATGGGTACAATCACGGTTGAAACAGGTCATGGTCAAAGGGGACACGATGTCAAGAGTGTGCAGGGAACAAACTTCAACAAAGGACTCAGAAAGTCCCTGCAGCCTGCAGACCTGTGGTCATTAAGGATCAGATCTAAACTCTGACCCTAAAAACATATGTAAAATTTTTTTAAACATTTTTATTAGTTTGAACATCTAAATTCACTCTTAACCATGAATCGTTGTAAGAGTACGATGTAAGGCTGGATTCAGGAACAGCTGCGTGGAGCTGATACTGACCTCTGGCTGTGTGCAGTCCGGGGACAGATTCTTGCTGAAGATGATGGCTGGGGCTGCGGTCACTCGAACAGAGAAGTCAGTGAGGATTGGCGTCAGCATGGCCCTACGCTCCTGATGCCTCCTGATACTGAACACAGACACACACGGGAACAAAGCGTTAGCTGGCACTTCCTCAGACAGGTTCGGTGACTTAAATGCAGAGGAAAAGCTATGTGGCGAATCTGAAGATTTGGAGATTATTCAGTTAGAGACACATCAGGCAGGGCTGATGAATCAACAATGAAAGCAACTAAATGGACAGTTTCATTTAAAGGGTATCCAATTACTGAATTACATTTTAGCCAAACGTGTACAGTCCTGGTGTTGAAATGATTCTAGCGTTACACTACAATACAAACAACGCCCATAAGGGACCACTTATTCACTAACATTCCCCAACCTTTATTTACTAATAATGTGTTATGGTTACCAGTTGTAAAATATTTGTAAGGCTGTCCCATCTGCCTACGGATGACAAGTCAACACAACACAGTTGAAACCACAAAATGTTCAAAACTGAGCTTTTGTTTTGCTCTTAGCTGACAGGCAGACACACATTTCAAACTTGCTCTGGCTTTTTAAATTCAAACCAGTGGGATGAAAAGCTGAACTCACAATAAGAGACTTCAAAATAGAGTTTCTCTTATTCCCATAAGACAGCTTTAAAAAAAAAATAATTCTGGTCTAACACGTTTTAGCTGGAAGCTTGAATATGGTTACGGAGACGGAGTGAGACGTTATTTGACAAGTCTCAATTGGTAACACCCCTTAATTGTATACACAAGATCAAATGGAGACCCTCTCACATCAGCTCTCTGCATTTCACTAATGTTCATTCCCACAATCAAGTCATATTTGTGGGAACATTTGTTAGCAGTAAAGCAAATATACCAGTGGGCTTTATAAGGTGGTGTTAATTGCCACATCTGCTGCTATTAAAACAATCAAGTGGTAGGGCTTCCAATATTTATAGTTGGCTAGGATTATAAAAGGCCCCGTTTCTAGGTGGCCTAAAGTACAGTACTTAACCAGAACCAATATCATATTCACTTCTGCTACACAAATGTGCATTACCAGTGCCCTTAAGGGATTATTTTCGAACACATTTCTTTGCGTCGAGAGTTTGAGGGAGGCCTAATTCAGAGGAGAAATGATCTGTGAGGCCAATTGGTGTTGGCTAATCTCCCCTCAGACAGGGATTGAAACAATGAGTGTCTCGTTGCAGGGGACAGGTGCTATCATTCACCAGCGAGGCATGGAGGCGTGAGGCTCGGTTTACCAGTAATATGGGGTCCTCCGACTTGGCTGGGGGACTGTGTGTGTGTGTATACCTTGGAATGGGTGTGGTGCAAAGCACAAAAGATGGAAAGATTGACTTTGTTTTCACACAAAGCCACACAGTGTGAACAGTAAGTGTAGATATCTGTGGCGTGGACAAAAAGAGAGAGGCCTGCACTGGGTGGTTGACAGGAGGGGGGGGATGGAGAGAGTTCACCGCTCCATGACACAGGGTCTTTCCCTGCCGGCAACTACACTCTGTGACGAGGACAGATCCTGTCAGTGGATCCACAGCTCTGGAATTTCCTTGCAAAACCTCAGGAAGCCAACTGAGGCCACTGCAGATCCGCAACTACTGGAATTGAACCCAAAAAAGCTGCAGCGTGAACATGCCATGAGTCCAAAGCTGGAGAGGGAGAGGGGGTATCGATGTAGGGAATGAGGGAAAGGTGTGAACTCTGGAAGTGGTGTGTGTCAAAACTTGTTACAACCGAGGTGGTGTACTTCTGCGGGTGATTGCAGCAGACAAGTAAAGCTGTGAACTCGACTCCCCTTTCCTCAGTGTGTTGGAACTTTCTAAATCACACGACGGGGGCTGAGGCTGGGGTATACAGTGCAGCACACAGCGGCGGCGCGGTACAGCAAAGCCCATTTTCCAACAAGAACCCCCAAGCACTGCTCCCACCCCCAGTGATTTGTTTGGAAGCTAGAAGTGAGAGTTAGGGTGAAATTCAAAAACCTCAGCAACAACAGCAACGTTGACCTTCTCCACATGAGCGCACAGAAGCATACATTACCTACTGATAATGCGAAAATAAGAAGAGGCGAGGCTAATGCCTTCTGATTATCAGATGATTAATCAGTATGACACTGTGCATTAGCAGCAAGTCACTGTCAGCCTGCAGTGACCTTCATGACGGTATAATCCTGCGCGTCAATCCTTTGAGTACAAAAGCAACTGTTAAGCTCCATGTTAGGTCATCCCATGAACAAGTTCTGAATAGAAATCCAGACTTGCAGATATGGTGTGTCTAAAAAAAAAAAAAAGTTGAGTGTGCTTAAAAGGCATTCAGCATCTTCTAGGAGCACAAAGTGTGAGCCCAAAGTCTCACCTCATTGCCCTGTCAGACAATCTGGCCTTGGCACGAGGCCCACACAGCCCTGTTTTCATCGAGGAGAGACAAATTGAGGGCGAAAAGGAAAAAATATGAGCGGATTGAGTCTCAGTAGCCCCTTGCTCATACGAGTGAGTAATAAGAGTGCAAGACTCTAACGTAGGTCCAAGTCCGCTACTTACTGTAAAAGGGCGGTTTGACAGCAGACTCTGGCTGCTAAGGTTAGAGAAGGTCAGGACGAAAGAGGATTTTGGGGATAGATGTTCAAAACTACAGAGGAAGAGGAAAAAGAAATCAGGGTGGTCTGGCGGTTAGAGTCACCGTCTCATAGGTCCACTCCTTTGTCTCGCTGAAATGTCAAAGAAACTCTCCCTTGCTCATTCTGAGTCACTTCGGCTGAGAGCATCAAAATGACTGCGTGATCGCTTCAGCCACTCTTTCACAGTGTTGCCTGATCCAATGTTTTACACGGGCTTAAAGCTAAAGCAACAGCTTTTAGCTTCTTTCTGGGACATTGTCACCATAAGCAGTAAGTCTAAGAGCTGAAGGCCCTGTCTGTGTTTTGCTGGCAGGACTCCAAACATTATCACACGGCATGTGCGTATTTGTGTGTGTCAGTAAAGAAAATATAAGTGTTCGTGATGAGTATGTAGGATTGTCAATGTGAACGCCTGAGCGCGTCTGCGTGCGAACCGTGCGTCTATCTCAGACAGCCTCGCTCAACGCTCCGATGACCTTAGAGCGCTCAGTCTCAATCAGGCCCGCGTTGACTCTGCGCTGCATTCTTCCACCGTGGCTTATTTTTAGTTGACAGGGAACAAATCTGGACTCTTTGCCTGTGATTCTGTGATTTTTGGGCCTGTTCCCTCTCAAAACATGAGTGGAAAAAAAAAAAAAAAAAAGGATGTGGGGCCAAACAGGCTGTTACACTCGTGCTTGTTTTAGCTCCCGAGTCTATAAAAAAATGACAGGGTTTGTAATTATGACTGTGCATGGAGAGGCTCCATGATAGGGAGCTAACTCAATAACTACATGCTGCTCCCACATCAAGACTGATGAGATAAATTCTGGGACATTCACGGCAGAGCGCACACACACACAGCACCTGACTCGGGGTGTGACGATGTCATCAAGCAGCAGTGGCGATTATGCTTGCTGTGAGGCGCTGTAAGGCATCCACTGAAGTGCAACATAATGGCTCTTCAACGTGTTGTTAACAATCAAGTGGCAAAGAGACCAGAGCCTTATTTGTCTACATCGATAAAGTGCTAGTAGTAAACAGTTGTTGTTGGTTTATGACTGTGTGTATCACTAAGTGTTTGATTTCCCTGGTCTCAATGGTTCACTGCTGTATGTGCTGTGGTGGATGCAGTCATCGCTGACTCCACATTAGATTATAAACAACAGAACAATTAGTAAAGCCTGATAAGAGGCTGCTGTACAAATCCACTCTGCCATTTGAAAGTTTGCTGTTATGCAGTGGATGGCTAGAGCTGTTTGTCGCCACCCATTTCCTGAATATACTCTGTTTCACGGGGACCCATTCCATTAGATTTTCTGATTTTCATTGGCCTATATCAGAATAAATACACTTCTAAACACATGAGATATCCATAATGATAATTAGACACAGAAGCAGAAAAAGAGGCAATTAAACCTCTACGAAGGCTGCATTAGTGTTTAATGCAAAGTCTACAGTTCATCCAAATGAAACATTATCTCACCAAAAAACTCCTGTTTGGGATTGCAGGCAGCAAACAAAACACTTATTTTAAGGGTCAACGCAACAGTTTGCCAACAAAAATAAGCCCAAGTCATTTGCATCTAATGGACAAGCTTAATGATTCTCTGACAGCTCTTGAGTTACCTCCTGTAGTCTGGCCAGCGTGCTGCTGCTGGCTCCAGGGACTGATCGGCCTGGGAGCCGAGCAGCTTGATGGCGAGTCCGTGGAGAGAGAATAATCCAATTCTGGAGAACGGGCGAGCTATGAATTATGGACTTTTTGGCCTTTTACCAGGAATGGACAACAAGCCAAAGGACAGACTGGGCCTCTTCCATTGGCGAGTAACGTTAGATGTGCGCGTTTTTCTAAATTCATTAATATTCTGACTGCTGGATGAAGCCTGTGGGCCGCGCGATTACTGGCAAACGCAAGTTGACTTCTGTTATGAAGTACTCATAGGAAATACAGTATGTTTGCCAGTGAGATTAACACTGACCGCTACAGTACTTCAAAAATGTGTCTACCAATAAGATAATGGTCGCTTTAAACATTTTTGACAACAGATCACTTTGAAATATTGCAGGAAATATAGAAATATTGAAGAGCTGTGCACAGGCTCTTGCCGCGTGAAGCGTAATCTCAGATTGCAGTTGCTCACAGATGATGAAAAACTTCAATGAAACAACAATGTTTGGTTCCCCGCCTCTGAAATGAATCAGGTGCTCATAGTAGAGTCACTTATCCACAGGAAAAAAGATTTATAAAGACAGAATTTGGATTTTATGAATTGGTGTTGGAAGGTTGCAAAAATGATTTCCTATATTAACAAGAAAATGAAATCTATGGACCCACCTTAACAACCTTTCCTTTGGTACTTGTATATAACTGAAATGAATCAATCCTAAAACAAAACGCTCCTCTTCATCTCATAAATACTGACCTGCTGGCCATGTTCCACTCCAGCGCCGGGTTCTGGGAGCTCCTCTCGCTCTCCGCTGACACACCTCCTTTGATTCCCTCCTTCTCTGGCTTCAGTTGCTCCCACTGAGCTGTTCCAATGTTGATGGACTGGAGGTCCACCTGGTACTGACGGTCCTCCACCTCCGAACCAGGATCGCGCAGGATGCCAAGGTTCAAGGCACGTCTAGAGGGAAGAGAGGAAAGAGCTTATTTAGTTGAGTCACTGTGCAAATCATTGAATGCGCTAATAACTGTAGGAATAGGCAGAGACTTAGATCTTTGAGAAGGTATATCAGATTGACGACATATAGCGAAGGGTAGTGCAAAAGTCACGTTCAACAAGCAGGTGTCCAACCAACGTTAATGTCTAAAACATGAAGAGATGTTATTTACTGTTGCGCGGGTCACATTGAGTCAATTATAATAAAGTACATGACTCGGAGTAGACCAGGTAGTCTGTTATACTGAACCAGTAAAGAGGTTCTGGCAGCAGGCCCTGACCACTACTGACTTCTTTCTTCCCCCCTGCCTCCTCAGTGGTTTAGTGGCACAAGTTTCTTACAGGATGATTTATGACTAAATCAAAGCCTCTCGTACTCGTTGAGCCAGGCCTCTGATAAATAACCCCAGGCCTCAGGTGAAATCATTTGCCTTTTATAAAGTTCTGATTTATGCCAGCTTATCATTGGCAGTAAACAGCGCTCAAACCCCTGGCTGGACGGCACAGTAGTCTGGAGAACGGGGCTCTGACTGCCTCTCTCTTTCTATTTCTGTCTGCAGAAACACAGGACCTCTACAGTATACACAAACTGTAATATGGTAGAAGAGATGTAGAGATATGTCAGGAGTGGGCAGCGCTGTCTCTGTAGTTGAACTGCTACAGTCAAGTGAGCAAACACCGTCCCAACCCCGCCAAGAAAAAGTGATGTCATCTATTTTGCCTTTGAGAGACAAGATCCTGACGAATTCACGAGGCAAAAGGAATAATCAAAATTCAACATCTGCATATGACATCAGGGCTTTCGGTTCGTTATGATATGTTTATTTGTGCTGGTGAATTCAAATGAGAGCTTAAATGGTATAAATAAGGGCTTAAAATGGCTACAGATGTAGCGGCAGCATGAGTAGTTTTATTTGTTTCGGCAACGTCAATGGCAATTTTCATATAGCGTTTCCCTCCCTTAGCCACACTGGAAAGGCCTCTACCAGAGCGTGATGTTATGACAATAAGCACCAAGTACAAAAACAATGGCAATGGGAGATCAGAGGTGTATAACTGGATTTAGCTGGATTTGTTGACATACAAACAAGCGAAACAGATCCTTAATCAACATTTGGAACCACATTTATCAACAGAGTATAATATAAATCAAACCAAGAGCCCTGTAAGATTTGGGTGGGATGTGTCAGTCTAGATTCATTAGGGCTTTTGTAACAGTACCTCCATCACCCTCCCCAACCCCAAAACTGTATTTTTCACATTAAACAAACCACAGTTACCTCATATGCTTTCCAAATTATCTCTTAACTTCAGCTTATTTAGGAGACTCTCTTACTCACAATCAACATTACATGGGAGTCTGCAGCCAAGTCTCTGCATTGCTGAGCTGCGGGGTCATCTCCAATGACATAAATAAATATGATAAACATTTGTCTTGGTCATGCAGCCAGTGGAAACCGGTGTGATTTAATATCAAAAGACATATTTCAGCCAATCGCAGGAAACGAGAGAGCTTCATTTCTGACAAATGAGGAGGGGAGGAATTTTGGAAGTTCCCCTTGGGGTGCAATAATAATTGAAGCCAGATTTTCTTGTTGTACATGTGGGGGGAAAACACTGGCGGTTTGACATATTTGATTGGTCATGTGAAGACCACACTGCCTGGCCAAGAGGAATCAGAGAATGCCTTGGGAAAGCACGGCACTCACTCTGCCCACCATATACACGGACGAACTAAAAACATACAGAGCGAGGCAGGTGGAACACACCCTTCTGCCGGGTCTCACATGCCATTATCAGACATCTGCCTGCCACTGCCATGTGGAAAATGTGGAGCAAAATGAAAATAACAAGTCATAAATGACATGCTTTCACAGATGAGGAAGGCAGGGAGGGAGCAGAGGGAGAGGGGAACGAGAGAGCGGGAGAGAAATTTTTCTCAAACACAAGTACTTAGTTCTGCCCTTGTTCCTGAGCCAACCTTATTTTAATTGCAGGAAAAGACCACAGAAACATTATTTTTTACGACAAAATTCTGCTATTTATAAAAACGGATCAAAAGCTCTGCAGTCAGAACGCTCTGTTTCATGGCATTCATGGCTATTATTTTAAAAAACATTTCTCCCTCCTCTGACACAATTTAAACCCAATTTGAGTCCGAAAAGCCACTGGGCCGATTTCGCATCAGAGCTGAAATATGAGGGCTCCGGTCCAACGTTATTATGGCCCAAAGTCAAAGCCTCCATCCAATTCAAGCCCTTCAGTGGGAAACGGCAGACAAAATAGCGAAGGCATGGCAGTGTTATGTATCTAGAATGCAGGACTTGGACAGAGAGATTCACTGGTACTTCATCACTGAGAAAAAACTAATGATGTTCCAAATTCCTCTGAACAGAAGATATGCAGAGAAATTTACAAATGGACAATTAATTGCAAGTTATGTTCCTCTGTTTAGCATTCTTTAGGTCCACGCATGTGCCGGGCAGGGCATCAATCATGATTTGCGTTATTAAGCAGACGTGTGGGAGGACTGAGTGCTTAACATGCAGCAGATTTGGGATCGTGTGCACAAGTGGTAATAGGATTCAAGGAGGAACCCTCCGGGCTCACGCGAAACACACCAGTTAACACACACGAACGCACATGTATATACTGATAAACAGCAAATGAGCTCATGCAGGCGCACACTGCTGCCGCATGCCACGGAGGCATTAGGTGTAACCAGTGGAGGGATTTACTTTGCTGCTGCACACAACTTGGAAATAACATCCAGACTTGGAATATAGAAGTTGCATGACAGGAGAGAATGAATTGTAAGAAAAATAAAGCGAAATGCGTTTAAAGACACAGAATCATATTGAACAGAGCCAATGGGTAAATAAGTAGAAGGGCTTGTCGAAAAAGAGCGAAAGTGGAATCTTGGGAGAGCATGATTACCATGCTAAGGTTTTGAAGGCTAACTGTGGTTCAAGGTTGTAAAACAAACCACAGGGGGATCTGGTTGAGGCTCGGGGCCCGATGGTAGGAGTGTGGGAGCAGTGGGCTGTGTTACAGCCGCTTACCGAGGAGATCCTGTGGGGCAGGGTGTATCCTGGCCCTTGGCTTTAAATGTCCTCCCACCTTCCCCTGTCTAACCCCATCCACCCCCACCATCCCCTGCCCCAAGCCGGTGGGGCAGGAAGCAACAGGGTAATACCAAAAACGCCGTCGGCTTCTGGATCTCGTCACTCCGAAACCCGCAACCTGAACCCACAACCCCAGACCTGTTTTTCACTCCATTTCCCCAACAATCACATGCAATACATGTCTGCTTACACGTTCAACAGAGGCAGGAGTGTATGTAAATGCATGTGTGCATGGGCCTGTAAGTGTGTGTTTAACAGAGACGGGGCCCTCTGTTTCTACTCTCCTGGTGGAACATACACACTGAGTAGAAATTTCATTGAGATCTCAGGCTTAATTCGGCCAAGTCAAGCTAAATTAGGTTTGTACACAGATGTGCTATATTTCATGACTGGTCCACGCGCTTTGTTTTGAGCAGACCCCAAACTACTGTATATTTGAACTGTGAGAGCACATGCTACGTGAAACACTAACGGTGCATGTCTTGCTGTGTCATTTAATTTTGTGTAGTGGGGTCTCCACCACTTTGTTCAAACGCAAAAGCAACATCCAGAAGGCAAAGTGTTTTTGTGAGACCGGCATAAATAGTTTCATTCATCCATAAATTGTTAAAAAAAAAAGAGAGAAATTGTTCAATTGAGGTTTTGATATTCTTTCTCTGTGGCTCCAAATGTTATTAGCCAAACACCATTAGCACCCAGCAGCTCCTCCACAGTATTTCTGCTGCGGAGGGGCCAAAGCTGCACAGTGGCTTCTCAATCTGCTCGCTCTGACTCCCAGTGGCTTAAAGCGGAGTCCCACTGGGCCTGAGTGTGTGCCGAGGGGGAATTCATAAGCATTATGATTCATGAAACTTGCAATTACTTAGTAAGTTAAGCACCCCTGCCTACGGTGGTCCGCTCTGAATTGCCAGACGTTCTGCAAGTTCTGAGCTGTGGATTTATGACCCCAGTCAAGTCCAATTGCTGTTAATTTGCATCTACCAATTATAGTAATTAAGGCTCTGAATTAGAACGCTGAGCAGCCCTCGGAGTGAGAGGGGAAAATGATGTCGTGGAACATGGCGAGTCAGCAGAATATAAGACCCAGTCACTCAGGGATTTTTATACCGCTGCTACTAAAATGATTTTTGATGACTGGAGCTTTTTCAACAGGAGTCAAACACAGTCGCAAAAACAACAAAATATCCAAGACAACAGAGCAGTGACAATGCTCCAAATTTGTCACACTTGGCAATAACAAAGTACTTGCTTGCGGCCAAGTACAACAGCTCCAATCTATAGTTGATTTCTTTCTCACTGGCACAATACACAATAAACATAAATTGCTGCTTTCCTGCTTTGTGTCCAGCCTTTGATGTTCTTACAAATTCCCATGACAGAAACTCAATAATCTAGTCTTTTTTAGCCCAACAGCATTACTCATCTCCACTGCTGCTCCCAACAGAAGCCTGTTATTCATTAGGCTGATTGCACTTTAAAGACACTCATGCTCGACCAATTATATCATATTTACACAAGATCTTAGGAGTAAACTATTACTTCTATATACAATATAAGCAGGGCTTAGCTGGAGCTCGTACCACCCTCGTGACAATGGTACACGATAATAAGGAGTTGAAAGAAAGCGCTACAGAAGAAGGCTCTCTGTTTACAATGACATGGTGGATACCAAAAGTCAGTGTTTGGACTCCGATTTCAACATATCTTAATTACAGGAGTCATTTATCTGCGTGCAGTTTACATGTCAGAGAAGTTATATTGTTATAAACACAGTCAGTATTAGACGTGCTGCTCCGAAGACACTGGCTAACATGTGCTCGCCATGATGGCCTGTTAAAGATGTCAGTCTGGCTGGTGTAATTTATAGGCTCATCGTGTACTAATTCAAAATCTGCGTCTTGCATCAGAGCTTCGTGTTGCAAAGAAGCCGTGAGCGAAGACTGAGCAGATATTTCATTTGGCCTTGGCAGATGTGTATTTCGTGGAATTCACGCATGCCAGTGACTGTACAAATTAAACTGCTAATCTTTCATCATATTCCATCATTTGGTAAATCATTGTCATATTCCATGTACAGTAAAAACATACAGTTTGCCACAATCCCGTAGTGAACACTTACTCATTTATTAACACATTATAACAAGAACAAATTTTAAAGCCGTATAATATCACGTTTCCTTGGCTGCACATCAGTCAGAATGTCTCTTTCAGACTGAAGTAGTCTGCAGTTTGTCCCTGCTAATGGAACTGCATGGGCCGTTTACTGAAACGTACAGATGTCGTCTCATCCCCCCTGCTTCTGTTCTGCTGTGCCTTAACACACCAACGCACACACACTTTGCCTGGTCTGTTTAGCCTTAACTGTGCTCTGCTCCTGCCTCTGCTTGCTTGTATCACTAAGGACAGAGCATTCCTGGGTGACAGGGACACTGATGTGCCAGTTTTTTTTTAAGTGCAATGACGATGATGAATAGAAAACTCCTCATTCGTGAGCAGCTAAAGCTGTAGCTGCTGCTGAATATAGCCGACAGGTTCACGCGTGTGTGCATCTGTCCGCCTTAGATCTTCAGCTGCAATACCTCACTTGAAGTCTCTGCCGGGAATTACTACGAGTCATTCGTGTGCGCGCGCATGTGTGTGCGTGCGTGTCACAGCCGGACAAAGCTACCATTTTTTCCCATAAAATTGAGTGGGTCGGTGCTTGTGAAATCACTTCCTCTGTTAGCAGTAACAGATTTGATATGCTTCCTCCCGGCTGGAGGAAAATGGACATAATGCTGCTTTCATAAAAACACCGGGCAGAGTTTTAGCAGCGGGTCCCTGATGCAGAGGTGTGAAGGGAATGCCTCGCTGACTTCCTCAGGACCCAGATTGAAACCAGATTTGTGTCCCCACCAAACCATTTTCACAATGATGTAATCCCACCGCCATTTTAATTTGAGAGGCCTTATCTTTAATTAATCGCTAAACACATGCGTGGAATAGATTATTCATAACTGGCTGCAGTGAGGAACATGGCAGGAGTAGCCAAGGATCTGGCTTGCCCTCATACACAGTCATTTTCATCAAGCTAAAGCAGAACAGACACATACCTCAATGCTACTTTTACACTAATTAAAGGAAAATGATCTTTTTCGCTGGGGGAAGACTCCAGATTGCAGAGTCTGATCCTGTTCTCTGGCGAGGCGCTCAGGGTGTTCACCGGTCTGACTGACACGGCTCGTAGTGAATCGAACGTCTTTCGAGGCATGAAGGAGTCAGAATCTCACACGACCAAAACCGTGTCTCCCAGCTGACGCAGTCTCGAGTGGACTGACAGTAACTGATGATGCGGCGAGGGCAGTGTTTTGTGCAGCTGCACCTCACATGTTGTAGCAGACATGCTGTCCAGAATGTCACAGTAGAAGAATACATGGAGCATTATCCTCTCATCACTCCCAAATGTTAGAACTTATTACTGCTGAGTAGACGTACACCGGACTCCATAATACCTTGAATACACACTATACGGACAAGAGGGCACAGAAGGACACGTAAACACAATAAAAATCTATAGCAAGGCTGGAAACGCACTGTGTGTTAAAACATGATGCTACGTGCACAGACGTATGAACATACATTAACTGCGTCAAACTAAGATGGCTACAGCCTTCAGAGCATTCCCTGTGATTTACTCCTGCACATAAATTGTTCAATCCGTTCTCCGGCAAGAAGGGTGTTTTATGGAGCTGTAAAATTAGGCCTGCTTTATGGATCCAACAGCATGAACCACTACTGTTTTTTCCACTTGATATTGATTAAGCGGTTCGGCATTGCCAAGCTGGTTCACATTACTGTACACACGGGCGAGCTTGTGTGTGTTTTTGAAGATGCTCATTTTTATCTGTGAAAATGAGGGTCTTTGGCAGAGCACTTTGAAGTTGATTACACAGTGTTTACAGCAATTATTGAATTCTGACAAATGTTTAAAGCAACAAGATTACATATCAAGGCCTTATCCTTCTTCGGATAAAGAATGAAAATTTTCCTAAACAAAGTCGGGGAAATGATGGCCATATTTGATTAGGTTAACGTATGCTACAGGTTTAGCAGACAGGCTGAACAAACATGTAATCGGATAGCTAAAACAGTAGGTCCTTTTCGTTGACGTTCGCCTTGACCTTAAACAACATTTTGTTCTAATTCAAATTTCCTTCCAGCAAAAAAAAAAAAAAAGGGGGGGGGGCAGCAAGAAACAGAATACAACGACTTGCTGCTGGAAGCTCCCACATAATAGAATTAAAAACTTATGTCTAAATCACAAGCTTTGAGGGGAGACAAGTCGGACTCTGTGGATATGAAAGCAGCTTAGAAACCCCCGGTGTGACCGAAAACTACAGGACTGCGACCGCTTTCTCATGAGATAGTGTCCAAATACTTTTATGTCAGCAAGGAAAAACAGCATAAAATAATTACAATAATCTGGGGCACACATGCTTCCTACATCAGCTAATTCTTCCTCCTCTGTAAATGGCTGCAGAGCCAGTGTTTATAATTCTGAAGCGGATCTCGCATTCATCCAAACCACTGAGTGTATTTATACAAAGTGACATTTCTATACGGGAGATTTCCCCTTTTTCCCCTTTTCTAACTGAGGAAATCATATGGGGAGGGTGGGGTGTAGTCCCGTGCTTACCTAGTTCCACCAGTGATGCTGTTGATTTGGGGAAGTGGAGGGGGGGGAGAACGGAGAAGAGGTACAGAAAAAGCACAGGGGTGGGATTTAGAGGAAAAAACTACAACTACATTTAAAATCAACGAGAGTCAATGTGAAGGTACAGTTACAGTAAAGGTTGAGGTTTCATAGATTGAGGTAAATGCAAATTAGCTCTGAGTCTGCCAATGTAAACTGAAGGTAAGTGCAAAAGTAAAGGCAAAAGCTCTGCAAACCTGTTTCATACTCAGTAACACATCAAACTTGACAGTTTACTTGACGGTTTAATAATTCTAAGGTTATTATATAACTATTGAAGAGTCTCAGTGAGCTGTGACAGCAGAGCATTATTAATCATTTACAACTTTTCCCACTGTCACACGTCCAAAGGTTTATCTAGTGGCTTTCTAAGCGGAGGTAGAGTGTATGTTAAGCAGGTAACAGCCCACTGGTTATCTGATTGGTATGTGGCTGCCACCCTAACGTACATTCAGGTTTCACCTTACAGCAGAGATGCAGGTAAACAATGCAGAGCTTTCTAGTTCCTCCACTAACCGATATCTGGAACACAGATAATGATTCCTAGCGGCTGTGACTGTTGTGTCAAGTGGCGTCATCGACCAAGTTTGCATGTCATCACACCAATCCCATGGCTTAATTTGGAAGCCAAACGGTCTGACTTCTCTGGGTCAAAGGGTGAGAGCTCTCCTGACTTCCTGTATGGAATTATAGTGTGAAAGAGATAAACCAAACAGATTATAAGTGATCGACGGGAACGCGGTGTGAAAAGAGATTTGGTGTCATTTGAACGCCCTCAGCAGGTTGCATGGAACAGCTACATGTCAAAGGCCTACGGGAGGTGAGAGATGGAATAAAGGCTGCATTCAATCAGCATCATCTGGAGCCTGTCACCGTGAACATGTGCAATGACAGTGGTCTCGAAGAATCAGCCCGAGCTCGTTTGTTGCTGTGTTTGCTGGCACTGCATGTTGTTCCAATAAGGAGGAGGAACCACGCAGACTGTGAGAACCGCAAAACGGAGAGAGAGAGAGAAGCTGGGGGAGATAAAAGTCACGGAAAGTGACAGAGAGGAGAGGACAGAACGAGAAGAAAGACTCAACTGTGGTAATTAAGAAACAGTGCATAACAAGAGGCAATGCTAGATCAGATAGAACAGGCACGTTTGTGAGGAGTATAATATACGTTATATATGTTTCCTGCTGCACCAACACTTCAGCCCCTTGCATTCCATCCTCTCTTTTACTTGCTCATCTATACATCATCTTTACATAACTCCCTCCCTCCTTCCCCCTTCACTCTCTCCTGCCTCTTATAACATCTTATTCCTTTTTTCCTCCCTTCTCCTCTCTTGCCAGTCAGTGTTTTGGTACAGTGACTCCAGAACAGTGGGGAGGAAGTGGCCCCTGCAGGCCAGGCTCCTGACAAACCACAACTCTAAACAGGCAGTGCTGTGAAAATATGGCATTCAAACAACACAATGCCAAAACTTCTGACCACCATGCCGACATCCAAACAGCTGGAGGCACTGAGAACCTTTAATGGGAAAAAACAAAGGGAACGAAACAGATCGAAAAAAGGGACAAAATAATAAAAGAAGTAGCAGGAGGGGAGTTAAAAATCAAAAACATGCAAAGCAGAGCTTCAGCAGCGTCTGCGTCGAGCTGGAGACTGGACAAGGCCTTGTTTTTATTAAAACAAACTGAGAGATGAGAAAGACATGACGCTAACATGTCAGCCCCCTGTGCCTCTGTGGAATGGTTTCTACCCCCTGCAGAGGTCTTGAAAGCATGTTGAACAGAAGAGCACGCTGTGTAGGAAGGTGCTGCAGGGAGAGACTGAGAAAATGAGTCAGGGATGCTGTAGGAGGGAAGGAGAGAAGGAAGGAAGGACATGGGAGAACTGGGGAATGAGTAGTGCTTCTGTTGAGCAGAAAATCTGCTGGGAGAACAGTCCAGGTGTAAGGAATTAGAGGAGATGGCACATCAAACGGCGCTGTGCTCGGCCTCTTTCCTGTAGCCCTGGTGGCAGGAAATGCTCTACAGCATCCTGTGAGCTGACCAGAGAGAAAGTGACGAGAGGGAGCGCCGAGCAGAGCAAATCAAGTGGGAGGTGAAGAACAGAAGAGGGCACATGTAGAAAATGTTCGACAACATCCTGCACAGGAGAGGGAGATTAGGGAGCAGACAGGGAGGGATGAGGGCATGGGGAGAAGCAGGAGAAGGAGGGGGAGGACAGAGGAAACTCTGCAGAACACTGGAGGGAGAACAGGCGGAGAATGAGCGAGTAAGGAGAAGGGGAAGAAATGAGGAGAAGGTAGGAAAACCTCCACGAGTCCCTGTGAGATGACTTGGCACTAATGGGAAGGGTGGAAGGAAACAGGAGGATTTTAAGATACATGAAGACTGAATCATGTATAGACAGGGGAGCAATACGAAGCAGGCACGAAGCTAAACTAGGTCTGTTAGGGTTGGGTGGAGAGGCAGAAGAATTAATTAAGGGCAGAAGAAGAATGAATTCATGGCAAGGAGCGGGCCGGAGAGAGTGGGACATTGTTTTTTGGAAGGGTTTAATGATACGGAGCGGAAAATGCTACAAGAGTTGGGAAAAAAGGATTTAGTCTATTCTCCAAGGTCACATTTTGAAAATCTGAGTTCACTTTCATCATTATCTCAATATTAAAGTATTTCGAAACGTGTGATTCCAGTACGGTGCTGAAAAAATAAATAACAATAACCTGAAATTCAACATATCTGCTCCCAATTCTTGGTTTCATGGGGCTACAATACTCTGCACGGATGACTAAGACTTGAGGGTGTGTGTGTGTGTTTCTCTGTGAAGAGTATGACCTGTCAGGTTGTCTCCCTGTGCTGCCTGCTCAACATGTGTCCATCAGCTGGATCTCTCCATCAGCCTTCAAGCCAGCCCTTAAAAAAACCCCTCTGTGGCTTTAAAATGCTAATAATATGAGTCCATTACCAGGCTACACATAATGTGAGGCCTTAAAAAAAACTCCTTTCAAAGCCCTTCAAATGCCTCCTCAAGTTGTTAGAAGAAGAGATGGAAAAATACCAAGCGGGGAACGTTGACGCTTTAAACACTGGCTAGTCGTCATTACTGAGGAATGGGGGTGGGGGGTGGGGGGGGTCTTGCCAACAGTTGGACATTTCATTTCAGCATAAATATATGAAGCAAAGCATATTTGCTCGAGTTAATCATTTCTGCCTCGGTTTCATCTGCGTAACAAGAGCTGTGCATGCGTGCGATGATAAAGTGACAGGGGTGGGGTGGTGATTGGAAGGCTGTGTAGTGTGTGTGTGCGTGTGTGCGTGTGTGTGTGTGTATGTGTGGGGTAAGTTATGGAGAGAAGAAAGAGGACCACCGCAGTAGACTTGTCTACACGGTGGCTTCCCATTTCCCTCTGTGGTTCTCTCAAACCTGCAGCTGAAGTAACATGACTGACGTTCACAGACATACGCGCACACGCTGCACTCTGCCGCGCAGACTGGGCCTCACACTGTGTGTACCTGCCAGCCTGCTAATCTGGATCCCATAGATTAAAGCCGTTGTGAGGTCAACAGTATACTAACTGTGCGGGGAGTCACTTTCTTCGGTCCAACCTTGGACGACTGAACTACTGCTTTTGATATGGATAGTCTGTAGAACACAACACCACGAGGTGCCCTGTCATTAAAACTCTCCAAGTGTAATACACAGAAAAGATCGACACAACATTTTCAAAGCAGCACTTAAACCTTAACTAACGTGGGCTCAACCTGGAAGGAAGCAATTGCCTCAAGACCACAAAAACATAACAGAGGATTTTAAATTTCCACGTATTATATTTGTTTGCTGTTTATTGGACAGGATGGCATGAAAGTGGCAGAACAAGGGGTACTGAGTACACAATATAGCGCAGATGAAATAAAGCATCTGTTATACCGAGCGGGACTAAAAACAACTGGTAAAGACCAGGAGGAGGACAGTTCTGAGCCCACTTTAGTGCCAGCCTCTGCTTCTTTCAAGTCTGGTTGGGCCTCCTGGGGTTGTAATGTGCCTCTTATTACACAAGCATTAGGCAATTACGCCACTGGTTTCACATTGGCTTCCCGGAGCCACAGAAGAGCTTGTGGCTTCACACATGGACATTTGAAAGCATCTGCACATTCCTTCTTTCTTGAGGTTGGCTTCTTTTTTCCTCTTTCGTACTTCTACTTGATCCTCCAATTGACTCCGCTCTGCTCGGATCTTCTACTGTGCAACCTACTGATAACTGCCACTTGGCAGGAGACTGCTGACCACACACAGATTTAAATGGGCACATGCCTATGGAAATGCACGGGATATGTTTACGCAGAGTTGTATATGTGGAGAAACTCAACATCAAGATTTCTCCTCCTACTGATAGAAATATTACAATACAATAACACACTACCATATTTATAATATTGTAACCATTCCGTATAATATGCCAAAGGACTCAACTGCTGACAAGTGAGAGAGAAGAAAAGTTGCCAAAAGCTCCCTCCAGATTTATCATCTCAGACCTTGCTGAGCATATCGCCACATGGCTCGAGTTCAGCTATTTCCATGTAAATCCGAAATGAAAGAAACTAGACAAAGTGGAGACACAATGACTATCAACACAGTATTCCTGAATTCCCCCGACAGTCCACCTGGCGTCTGCTACTGCTGTGTGACTGGGCAAACAGACTCTCCCCGTCAGTACAATGGCAGCTTCAAACCAACCACACAGGATGCCAGAACGTCAACATGTCACGAGCAGAGAGAAAAGGAACTAAAACACAATAACGTACAAGACTGGGGTTGGACTACACACATGGACACGTACACAAAACATAGCATATACGCTTACAATTGCACACACACACACACACACACACACACGCCAGAAGCTGACAGGGTAACACTGGTAGAATGTGTGTACGGTTGCTGCAGTTGAGCACAGAGCTTCCTGGGTTGGTGGTATGGGTGTATTCTTAGAGCCCGTATATCCTGCTTCAGGATGAGCCGTTTACGCTCACACACACATACAGGCACAATAGTAGAGCGTGGTCAACCCCTGGATCAGGGCCTTTTATGAGCGCTGGACAGCTGAGGGGTGATCCCGCTCGCCTCTGTCAGCACGCATCCCGACCTGACTGACAGCAGTATGCCAAAACATGAGAGCTGTTTCCGGGAAGCTCTGAAATAAGCTCTGTCACCTTGAGTGCCACCACACGAGCGACACGGAACCTCACGCGGCTTTCAACCTAAACAGATGTTAACACAAAATATGGAATAAAGGACAAATATTTGATGGGAATCGATACTGTGTGGAGCTGGGTTTTTGTGCATACTGAGGGCTACTGAGGTCATTTGGTCAGACAGCATGTGGGGAACACACTGGGGTGCTGCCAGAGGAGGAAAGAGGTTACTAAAACATAAAAGGGTTTATCTTCCAGTGAGAACAAAAACACGTTGCAGTTATTTTTCATCCTGCAGGAGGTGCTAGAGAAAAGGTCACCATCATACTTAAGGCATAACCCTCTTACAGTCGACTCATGCATGGTTAGCCACTTGTTAGCCATCTAATATTATTAGTATAGTACAAATGTAAATGTGCTTTGAAGGGCTTCAGCTTCTGGGGAAAATGATTTTGTCTTGCAAATGGCAGAAAAATCTTGATTATTTTGCTTACAATGTTAAAACTTTGACCAGAGAGGAGGTCAAAACAATCCTTACGATTCATCCTCTGAGGACCATGATCATCAAATGGAAAAATGACTTGGGAAATGAATGCAATTTGTTGTACAACATTTTGTTAAATCACAAGAGCTCTGTGAACTTGCGGTGATACCGGGCGACAGCTGGAGGTATTCTTGAAAGGCGATAGATGTCAGTAGCACGGTTCATGGATATCTGTCCACAAGATCCATGAGGTATTTCGGGCTGGACCAGAGTGTTGGACAAACGGACCCAAAGACGAACGGATCGACATCTCAGTCCCTACAGCCCACTCTGCTTTATGCCAAAAAGAGAGGGAAAATAAGTTGTGGTTGAGTTGTTTGATTCCCCTGTGGTGAGTCCTAATACCCCCTTCTCTCGCTCTTCTCCACTTTCTCTGCACACTACATCGGAATCATATGCATTAAAATGGCCATAAAAAATGTATAGCAGGGCCCAGGCTGGGGTTTTCTCCCTCCTAATCCCCCTAAACCTCTAACTGCAGGCCGAGGAATACAAGTGTTGTGGTGCAATCTTCTCACAGAGCAGAGGGCCTGAGAATAACATCACAGAGGCCACAGATATTTATGGAATGAACCACAGGCTGTACACAGAAGTCAGCAGACACCACAACACAGCACACAAGACGCAGTATACAGCTCCCTACTCATATACAGCACAAGACAGTGCCGGCTAAACACAAAGCTGAGAGCTGCGGTCAAAGCCCTCCGGTGATGGATCAGTGGAATTAGAGGGACAGAGAATGAGATGATAAAGATGCAATATGATTTATCAGTAAACAGATGCAGCTATGAATCGCTCAATATTCATATGAATTCTAGTTGTATTAGTCGGCTTGAAGGCCTCAAGCTGGAGAGACACAGTGAAGGTTGCAGGACAGTCTGGAGTACACCCTTCAGAAGACTGATAGCCTCACACAGAGTGGTTGACTTGATTGAACACAGCGGTCAGGTACTCTGGTTCACAGATTAAAGATCAAATCCACTCACATTCATCTTGTTTCCTCTCTTCTGCTCTCGTAACTTTAGCTGCGCACACACACACAAACCAAGTGTTCCCCTCTCTTTTGCAGCTGTAGAGGCAAATGACATTTTCTCCCCTTCCAGGAAATCAGCTTACACGTCACACGATATGTTCGCCGCATCATCGGGGAGACGGAGAAACCCATCTATCACACTGGTTCCCACCGAGCGGAACGACAAATATCACTTAATCTAAAGTAAAAGAAAAGGTGAGGGAGGGGGGAAGCCACAGAAGTATTCAGTGGCTGACTCGAAACTTCCTGTTCACATTACGACACGTTGTCTGAGTGCTGTTTCAACATGAGCCCTTCCGAACTTCCAGCCTCAAAGTCTCATCTTTCGGCTCAGCCCTGATTCAAAACATAAATTCCAGGGCAAACTTTAATAAAAGGGGGCGTATGATTTACTCCGGGTAGCGGCTGTCCCCATTTTTAAAACAATTTGATGTTGCATTAATCCTGAGTGTCAGGGCGATGTGATATATGTCCACTGCGTTTACCAGCACCAGGTGTTTCATTTGCTGGACTGACAAAAAACAATGTTTACTCTGGCTGACCCTGCAATCCTTGCTTATTTTATCTTCTTTCTCTGTAGAAGAGATGGAGAACATGGGTGTGCATCTGAACTGAGGGAGTAGAAGAGGGGGTTAAAAGAAAGGGAGAGAAACAAATGGCGCTATGATTTACAGTTGACCAGGAAAGGTCTAGCTCTAATCATCTCAAGTGGACGTCTCTTTCCTCAGCCTCCCAGGCCCAAACGGAGCACAACAGGAATTAAGCCAGGCCCCAGAAAGACCTCCGAGCCATTCTTGTTAATGAAATCTTTCACACTGTTGGCCACTTTACCTGTGTTAGACTGCTGAGTGGGTCTGCCGTGGGCCTCCTCTGCTAGCTGGATCACACTCAACAAACCCTCGTGGCTCAGTGCCATTTCCCCTTTTCTGCCCTAAAACGCTCATAATGGCTCCTTAATTAGATTAAGAACATTAGCCATAACGCACTAAAACCACTCCGATTCAACATGTAGCATTAAATATACATTTAAGCCACAGTCCTAAGAGAAACCGTAATGACATCAATTATATGAATACGGAGCAGCTAAAAGATCAGAACAGCTAGTTCGCCAGAAAGGGACCAATGCAATTAAAGAGATTTACTAAGTTGGTTTGGTTTTGCCCACAGTTCTGTGTTAATGACACACTGGCATATTTTCACAAAAAGACAGAATTTAGAATAGCAAGAGTGTAGACTCGAGAATTAAGATCCTCTGATTATGTTTTTAAAGCCTAAAAAAAGACAGACCAAAATAGATAAAGAGAACTTTGATTCAAATGGCTCATGTCTGGCTGGGTAATCCCCACTGACACCACTTCTGCTCATCTAAAATGCTACTCTGCATACACAAAACACTCCGCTGCAACGTTCTACAGGCACTAACTGAGAACACGTTTCAACGCGACTATCACAGACTTCACTTTAGTGAGGCATTATGAATATTACCCATAACCGAGGCTGTTCTGCAGCGGCAGCTCACAAACATCATACGTGTGAGTTCTTTTATTGTGCTGATACAGATGTTATGATCATTGCCACCACTGAAGGCGTTTATCATTAAACCTGCTCAGCAGCCAGGGGAGTTTTTAAAGCAGCTCCTAAATCAGTGTATATAAGTGTAGGTCGTGGGTGTCACTGTGTGTGGCCCGAGCAGCTCTTCCCCTCCGCTGCGGCAGCGAAGCAAAGCCGGCGCACTTTTTGCTGGTGTAAACAAACGGGGAAATGGGGCACTTGGCAGCCGACTAAAGTGAGTGATGAGGCAAGTGTGCACTGAAGCATCTAATGAATCATTTGCTGGGAACTTTGGGTTTTATGAGGAAAAGAAAGATGAGGAGGAAGACAAGAAAGAGGGGGACCAGCTGAGAGCATTAAAAAAAAAGAGAACGGCATTTCATACGAGGGGAAGAGAAACGTATGAGAGCCGCAGCTGTCAAACGCCTGAGAGGATCATTCAGCGTTTTGCCCCAATGTGAGGACAAGAGATTAGGATGCATAAAACTCGCAGGATCTCCTAATCCTACTACCAGCACAGCAGCAGCGGCAGCGGCAGAATGTGAACCCCGGTGACCGATGGTGAATTTACTGAGGTGGCTGCTGATGGCGCTGTGACAGGTCTACACCTCTGTGAACACGGCTGATCTGCTGAGGGCTTTAAAGCAGCTTTATTCCACACCTTGCCTTCACTCCTGCTGCCTCGCGCTAATAAAAACAGAAATACTACCTCTGCTACTACTGAATGAGCAAACTGTCTAGAGGAGGGATCCGATGCCCTGTAAATATATGTTAAAGTGCGGCTGAGGGCTCGCCATGACCAAGCCTGCGTAGCTGTATGAAATTCTTTCCATCTATCTATCTGCACGCTCACTGTGCGGTTCAGTGGTTATTGTAATTAAGTTGTATCTGTGAAAAGTCATAATTACTGATTATATGTTTTGAAAGCCATTTTTGAAATCGGCATCACAGATACAGTTCCCATGAATACCATGTTAACTACAGAGTTTACCACAACTTACAGACTTTACTGCACATTAAGCCGGTTTAATAGAACGCCGAGTGTGCTGCGAAGGGTCAGCGGCTGAACCGGTTTTTGATTCTGGAAATAAATCTAAAAATATGATCAGTCAAAAGAAATGCAGAATGTTTCTGAGCAGGTAGATGGCTCACTGTAGTAGGGAAGAGGGGGACACCTCTCTCCCACTGTTCATGTATCAGTATAGTCACATTTACACAGCCTTTGCATGGATGTTACTAGCAGAGAAGGGTGCATTTAACGTACTGCCAGGGAATTTTATTAGTAACAGGCTGTGTTCTGGCTTCAACAGGCTGTGTTTATCTGTGGAGGGGAGATCCCCATCAAAACCACTTATTAGGACATATATGTGGGCTTAACCAGGCAGCCATTCAACAGC
Organism: Datnioides undecimradiatus; assembly: GCA_008933995.1. NCBI lineage: Eukaryota > Metazoa > Chordata > Actinopteri > Lobotiformes > Datnioididae > Datnioides > Datnioides undecimradiatus. The sequence goes on along the minus strand of WARS01000046.1, from coordinate 35,424,079 downwards.
AATAAGGGGCTTGCTTACTGACCACAGTGTGCTGGGACTGGGACCAGTCTAACCAACACTGGAGCGACGGAGAGGAAAAGCAAGACAGGAAGGAAATAACAAATACACATAGAGACACGGAGAGGGAAAATACAGAGAAAGAGACACAAGGGATACAGAGGACAGCAGAAGGTGAGGAAGGAGGAAGGAATGTATTACTTATACTAGATACTAGATACAGTGCAGCCTAAAAGAATGAGCGGAAAGAAGATGAAATAAGAGAGCAGCAAAGGGAGCATTCAAGGAAATAAGTAAAAAAGGAAGTCACAAATATTAGAAACATTTAAAAGTGTTAGGCAGAGGAAATTCAGGAAGTAGCGAAGGAAGAAAGTGGTTGAGATAAGGAAGGAGAATAAGATAGGAAACAAAGCCAAGAAAGTGGAGACAATGAAAAAATAAAACAGCATACACATGTGAAAGAGGAAGAACAATAAAATGGAATAGGGAAATAAAGTCGGGGGAAAGACGCATGGACAAAAAATGTGAACACTGAGAACAGATGTACTTTGGAAAGTGTAAGAGAAAAAAAACAGGAGTGAGTGAAATAGACTGAGTCCATTGATACAGCCACATCATCTCGACTTGGCTCTGTGTCACCACTGACACAGCAGCCTTCTCTGCCGTTACTGTGGCAACGCAGGCATGTGCGCTGATCCAAACAAAAAAACAAAAACCCTATTTCGCAGCGGCGGGATGCACCCTGAGTCTCCCTCGGACAGACCATGAGGTAACCGAGTATGTGATGGAATCTAGAGCTGTGTCATCTAGGTGTGGGGATGTCGGGAAACGTGCGGGATATTTTAAGACACGCACACATGTAGAAACATGTGCAGACACATGGATGCAGGCACACACGGAGCAGAGCGGACATACAGGAGGGAAAAGTTCATCTTTCATCATTTAAACTCTCTTTGCATCGTATTTATTTAACTCATTTTTGTATTTTTTTTCACTTAAAAACAGTTTTCTGGATAAAACCAATGGCGAACGTCAGGCATAACTTGTCTCCTCATGACTAATAAATTAAAAATTGCTGCCATGGCAATTCCTCTATATCCCTACACTGAGAAATCTAGGAATCAGAGACAGACGTCTGCGCAAACAACACTGAAATCCACAGTGTGCTTTAGCTGTGGTCGTCTCATGGTGTCTGAATCCAAAGGCTCAGCTTGTGATGTTACAACACTGCGTCCAAAATCCATATGTGTTTTACATTTTACCAAATATTTACTCAGCATTGTATTATTCAGTAATAAATGCTCAACAGAAATAGTTCAAATTGCATATGCATTGTATTGGAGATTTAACTGCATTAAATACAAAATTATTATGTATGTGATGTCATTAAATTTGATTATGTTTATAAAAGCCTTGGTTTTAACCCCTTACACTTCAACACTGTATGCCTTTAAAAACAGACACCCAATCTCCACATGTTACTCGACAGAGTGGTCCCCATTAACCCCAGCATACGAGAAGCTTCCAATTGTGTTCCACAATTGCTAAAAAAAAAAAATCTCACTGGAAAAATAAGAGCGAGACAGAGAGAATAAGAGAAAATAAAAGTGGGGAGTTAAAGATCTGTGAGATTTTAGAGCGGGCCCAAACCACAAGAAAGTCAGGGCTGAATGCATGCTGGACATTCCCCGGGCCGGCGCTCATGTACTTGGAAAAAGCCTGCTTTTTCAAGACAGGAAAATGATTTCAGCTGTGTAAATTGACAGTGGCCTTGTAGCTGAAGATGGAGAGGGAGAAAGGGGGGAAGCCTGCAGCTCAGTGTCGTAATTCCCGCTTAGCGATGAAGCCGCTGGGGACCTTCTCCTTCAGGGAGGCAAAATTTGGCATCACATGATCAAATGAAACGGTGTTAATTGTTACCAAATGAACCTGGTGGTGGATAGCGACTTAGCTCCACAGCTCTACAGTCAACCAGGTTTATTTTACCTTCTTTGAAGAAATCTATGTCCTCTAAATGATAAATACACACTGGACTCGTCTGAAAATGTGGAGGCTGAAAGGGAAGCTGAGGAGCTTTGAAGTGTGTCAGAAACGGTGTTAGTGGAACAGTATCAAGACATGCGCCGTCAGGATGTTTACACATGCTCGCTATTTTAGCCTTCACTCTTGTCTTCTCTCCCAGGGTGGCATTACAGTAAATCATGGTTAAAGACACTGTGAGGCAATCATTTCTCGTACAGTAGACAATAACAGCATGGCCGCTTAGATCAGTCATTCAATTATGACAACGGATGTAATTAGTGGTGGGATTTAAACAGAATTGCAGCAAATGGCTACCGGCACTCGCAGACATATTTCTTCCTATAGCCACAGTTGGTTATAGATTGTAAACACACAGTGGTTTGCAGGATTACAGACTCGCACTCGGACTTTCGCGATACGACCTGGGGGAGCCTACGTGCAGCGAAATGCAGCACATACAAATAGCACATAACAGTGCCTGGTAATGGTATGTCAACAAGTCCCTGATCTCAGGGTTATCAATCATGTGACTCAGAAGTGTGATCATCCTAAATTGGAGGGCAGATGTGAACAGGGAAGGTGGTGAGGATAATGCATGGTTAGGAATGGAAGAATGAACACAGAGAGCGGTTTGTCATAATTCCTGGGTTTCAGTGCAGAGAGGGAAGTGGTGACTCTTGGCTTCTGTGTGTGGAGGTTACGGGGGTGAGTGAATGTGGGTGTGTTTGTACACACGGCCATGCCTGCCGCTAGTGTTTGTGACAGAGTATGTATATGTGTATTTTTGCATTCATATGCCCAGTATGTGGTTGTGTTTGTTGCAAATTTGGGTGTGAATGCACGGCAGTGTGTAGGCAACCTATTGCGTTTGTGAGTGCGTGCGCGCTTGACTGCGCACGTCACATGCCAGTGTGCGTGTGGAGGGCTACATGGTAGCGTGTGTGCGCTCGGGCCAGGGTGGAGCGTCGTGCGAGGCAATCTGTGTCTACGAGCAGATGTGGGCACCACAGCCACAGAGCCGCCAATCCTCTAACTACCAGAGGAAGAACATTACTGGCCAATATGGGGTGAAATTGCATGGCTGGTCTGACTGGTTTTTGGGGTGAAAGTCTGAGAAAAACTCCAGATTATTTTCCAAGTCCGCAAGATCATCATTTATCATCTGACATGATAACAACACGGCCAACACGTCAACAAAATAAATCTAGGCACGGTTTCCATGGAAACAGAGCAGTTACATCCCATTAGCTGTACTAACTTGTAGCAAAACAAAGATCATTTTTAGCACAGTACACTGTGTGAAACTGGTGGGGATAAAAAAAACATAGTCTGAATGTCCCTGCAAAACAGTAGCTATGGTTACTGATCAATACCATCTTTGCTCCAATACATCAAATGAGTAAATGAGAGACTGGGAGGGAGATAGCTGGGTTCTCTGGAAGACATTTGGACAGTATTGGACAGAGTGCGGTATTCCTTCCATCTTGATCATGGTTACAGTCAGATGTGCCCATAAGCCTTGACCCCCTCTGCCTCTCTGCTCGCCGCAGTCTCCCTGCATGTGACACTTCTGCCAGCTGAAGGCAGCAGTGAAGACTAAGTGGCCTCTCCTCTCTTTGCATTGTCCACCATTCTTTTCTCTCTCTTTCCCCGCTTCACGTCTTGTGTCAGCTCACATCTCACTCGCAGCTGCACAAATCATTTGGCACCACTTTTATCTCCCTCATTACATATGCTTGCCAGCTCCATATCTGCCCATTCACACAACTGCACACACACACACACACACACACTCTCACACACAGTGTGGCTGCGGTTTCGGGGCAGCTATGACACAATCCAGATTCTCTTAGCTGCCTATAGCAGGGAAATGTGTTTTGCGCAGAGCCATTTCCCTCAGAAGTCCAGATTTTCCCTGCCTCACAGCTTTGATCCACACGGCACGGGGGGCTTGTGTCAACAGTTTTGTGTTTCAGCCGGAGCGCCCGGCGGACCCCCAAGGTGTCACTCATTGCTCTCTGTCATTGCCGGGGCGGCTTAACCATTGTGCGGTGCTGTCACCCACTGTACCCGAAAAAAACCTCCCGGGAGACAGGAAACATTACGAGGACACAAAAGTGTACCCGTGCACATCCAAATGCACTCAAACCTGGACACACGCACACACACACACACATTGATACCAAACACACTTACCTCACAACAGATTTTATGGAGTGTGACTTGAGTTTGGACAAATTTGAGTGGCACTTTTAATGAGCTGTGGGTCAAACAGCAAGTTTTGTGGTGGTGTAACACTACCAGCAGTGCTTAATTTCACAGCACAATGTGATAAAGCTGTGTAGTGTAAGTGTGATGGGATTTAATAACAGAAGTCCAAAGCTTAAATGTAAAGACTTGGGGGCGGACTCACTGATAATTGTCTTGCACATCATCCCGTGCTGAGGATAATGTGAGGTCAGTAGAAAAGATATTTTACTGAACTGACCACATTCCACGTAAGACTTGGACTTTAGCACTGAATAAACAGCAAATATCCATTCTGTACCACATAATCCTATAGGGTTAATTCAGCAGAGAGTGTGTGCATGTGGAGGAAAGGCTCTGTCTTACTGGTAGATGTCTTTCCGTAGCACAGTGCGCGTCAGGGGGTTGTCAGCCTGAGGAGCCATGCTGAGTGAACCCAGCTTTAACACCAGGGTGTCTTCTTTTTTCACGTGGGCATCTGCAGGGACACACAAAGACCCAAAATCACACACAGTGACGTACACTGTAGCAGTCCATATATTTATACCACATGAGCGATTTTATAAATGCTTAAACAATACGCATAAATACTGTGGGATACACACACAAAAACCCTGAGCCTTTAAAGTACAGCCTGACCACTATTCGTCAGTACTACAAGCAGACAAAACAAGCCTCCATCTATGACACTCTGACATTTTCTATTCTGCAGGAGTGTATATAACTGTGGTCTTCACAACCTCAACTATTCCTCTGAGTGAGTGTCTCGGCATACTAATGTGGCAGCTCTGCTATGTCTGTGTGGCCATGACAGGGACTTTCATGCAGGCACTGCAGACTTGAAGAGCGTAGGACACTGCCTGGGATGTTTGCAACACTGGCCCATTATTGTAGTTTTCCTTGTGACGATATCAAAACAACAGGGAGTTCTCCGACCTGACGCTGTGTGTTTGTCTTGTGCCCCCGGGCAGAAGACCCTGATCACACTGGTGTTGATGTAGATGAGAGGCAAGCACCGCGAGGTCAGGGTGTGGCTTCTCATTGGTTGACCCGCAGACTTCCCACGCTCTCTGTACCGTCTTGGTACTGTAGCCTGAAAATACAACAAGTATCAAAGTATAAATGTTAAATTCAAACTTTTGTTGTTTTTATTATTCACTTCAATTATTATTTTGTTGCCGATTCCCCGTATGGGTCAAGCCTGGACACGCTGCTCAACTACAGACACTGATACTGTTCTTTTACCTGGAACACCCCTGCTACAGTAGCCAATAAGGGACAGGACAGCACCACGTCAAAGGGCTGGGCTGTCAGCAGGATCTCTCTCAGGTACTGAGGTGAGCTGTCCGCCAGAGGATCAGTGGTCACCCGCTGACTGGCAGTGGTAGCACTGCTGCGCGTCGGCCGCTCGGGCCGCGTGGTGAGTTTGTGACGGACATTTTTGGTGACAGCCTGGGTGTAGGTGATGGACAGGAAGCCGTGCTGCTGGTGAGAGCCCTCCAGGACTTTGGCTGCCGTCTGGCCAGTGGTGAGATGGGACAAATCACACTGATGATAGGTGTCATTACACAGAGCGATATCAGATATGGTTGTGAGGGTAAAGCCTGGCTAAAAATAACACAATAATGCAATTTTCCTGTTGAGTGAGAACTTTAAAAGATTGCCAGATATGGGTCAACTCAACAATGCTCTTTTTAAATGTTGGGATTTTCAAAGCCAGATTAAGACTTACCCCTCACATGTCAGCAAAAGAAAAATCAGACCTCAGTCTCATATACAAATCTAAAAAAGTCAAGCTGGAGCTACCAGCTAAAAAAAAATATAATCATTAGTTCATATTCTGTGCTGTAATTTAGAGTGGCTCATCACATCAGGCCCATTCAAGAGATGCATAAATACTTAGAAAACCAATTTCTAACTGCAGCCGCCTTCTGGGGCTGAACTGTTTGTTTTCTCAGAAAAGCCAGATCTCCAATCTCAGGAGTTCTGAGTGTTTGCAAAGCAAATACACAGTGAAAATCACTGAGGTACCCGTTAAGTAAAAGAAAATGTCCAACTGTAGCATGATTAAAAGCAAAGCAGATCTGTTTAAGACATCAGGGTAAAGTCTGCAAAAACATCCAGTAACAATGGACTTAGTGGTTGTTAATAAGAGCAGAAACATTACTAAAAGTGTAAAATCTGCACCCGTTTCAGGATGTTCTGCAATAAAATGTGAGTAAAAACTCCTCAGAGACCAAGTTTGTTATATAACTACTCACAGAGGTATTTTCCTTTGGAGCATTATGACTGATTTTTATTAATTTGTGATTCTTATTGTGACTACAGTTTAGCACCGCTGGAAAATTCAAGCAACTCTGCAACTTCTTCTGACCAAATCTGAGCACTGGCTTCTGAAACATCTCTGAGGAGCAACGCGGGCTGGTTTTAAGCCACTGTTAATGGAGGTTCTGCAGAGTCGACTAAAAAGGAGAAAGGCTGGATTCTTACAGGAGGGAAAAAGCCAGAGAAGTGGCTGAAAGTGTCTTGCTTGCTGACGGGTCGAACCAGCACAGTGCGTCTGTTCAGCTTGTCAGTGCAAGAGAGGACCACTCCTCCACAGCTGCCTGAGCTCCGAATACCTTCCTCCATACTGGAGGAGAGAAGAGGGAAGGAGGAGAGAGAGAGAGAGAGAGAGGAGGGAAAGTGGATGCCAAAAGGGACAGAGGGATAGAGAAGGATGGGAAAGAGACAAATAGGGAAGAAAAGATAGAAAAGCATGAAATTTGAAAATCATTTTGGAAAAATTATGAGAGATTCAAGTGATTAAAACCTCAGGAAGTTCAGCCAACTCGAACCAGCTGAAATGTTGCGGAATGGTCTTATACTCTCCAATATTGTGAACAATGACGCAACTGTTCAATTCTGGGATGAGCCGCATTTTCAATGGAAAAATTAGAATTTAGAATCACTTAAAGTCTCTGGTGCGTACTCACAGCACATCATCTAGACAACGGTCTTTATTATTCGGTTATTAAACTGCTTAAATAATGTGATCTATGTACGTCTTAATTTAGTATAAGACCATAACCAGAATAAGATTTCATTAACATGAGAATGGAGGCCCATGTCCTATCGCCTCCCACACACACACACGCAGAAGAATGGCTGTCACCAGATTTCATTGGCTTGATTAATGAGGCACTGGAGAGACAGGGGAATCTTTTCTATGAATGGCATTCATTTGTAATTTATTCTGTTTTTATGAAATATTAAGGGTGTGTTGTCATATTATTTGTGTGGACACCATGTGTCATAGCCAGAAACAATGTTTTTCCTTGTGACTTCCTTTATTTTCCTGTCTGTCCAGCATAGAGCAGAGATGAGGGACCTTGATTAGGAGCAGCAGAGTGGCAGAGGCACAGTATGAAGAGGCCTAAGGCTGCTATGGTTGGTTCAGGACAGTAGAGGCCTCACCACAGCTGTCTCCTTGCACTGCAGAATGACTCCTTCATAGTGACCAGAGTGCCAGCCCTGCCCTGGCCTGGAGAGACACACAAGGCCAAGCTTAACTTGGGCATCTGGGACTACTCATACTGTTGTGGCAGGGGCTGAGATAATATCTCTTTAATAGCAACAGTAGTTAGAAAATTGCATTAAGATAAGTGGAGCACAGGCTGTAACGTTCTTATCTAACTTTCAGCAGCCTGGAGGCATACACTGAAACTCCAATTATGTATGTTAAATGACTTTTTCTATTGAATTTTAGATTGTACTTTGACATATTAATAAAAAAGCAACACATGTATCAACTTAAAGAAATTAAATAAACATGTTATGCATAATGATTTTTGTGATGATGGATTTCTGGTTTTTGTTAAGGCCTTCCATGAGACGCAGAGAGCACCTGTGAAGCAGACATCAAAAGAAGTTAACGGGAAGACAGGCACAACAATCGTCAATGTCAGTGCAGCACGGCAATAACACTAAAGCTACAGCAGAGAAAACGCACACAGGGTTACTACGATAACAAAATCATGCAGAAAACACAGAGCTGACTGTTTCACACAATGGCCCGACACCATCTGCACCATTTCTTTTAAGCCCCCCTCCATTAATCCCCCAACAGAATACTGGAGCTCGGTGACAGAGCCGTGAGCCCACCGTTGAGTGTATATGTACGTGCACGTGTTTCATGCGTCATTATCTTGTGTGCGTATGGCAGTTCTTTCTATGAATATCTCTTTGTAATCTCCCATCTCAGCTGTAAGTGTGACTAATACACATGGACCCCCCACAGTTCCTCATCTCTCCCATCATCCCTTGCTTCTCTCTCTCTCTCTGTCTGCTCCAATCCAGTCGTCCTTCTCTCTGAGCCATTTGCCGAACAGCTGGAAGACATCAGCTCCAATTTGTGTGAGCTGCTCCTTGGAGCCAATGAGGGTGAACTGTCACCGGCCGTCCTGTCTCAGGGGGCATCTCTGCGTTTCAGAGCAGTTCAAGGAGCACCGTTGCTAGGGGAGATCTGGCTAAAATGAGGAGAAGAGGAAGCTTCCTACTTTCTGAAGTTCCCACTGGAGAGGCAAAGAACCCCCCCTACAGAGTTTAATACCCAATCATCCCATCACCTCCTTGCTTCTATGTTTCCCTTTAATTCACCTCCACTGCTCCGTGATGAGTGAGCCCCACATCTACTGGGTCCCACGCCAACCTCTTTCGTATTCCCCCGGGACTCCCTCTCTGTCATTTTCCTGCCCTCCTCCACCCTTTCTTGTCCTCCTCCTATTTTGATACAATCAAAGATCCAATTATATATTCACCTCCCATATTTGCCTGACCTATCTAACTTTCCATTCATTTTCCAGCAGTGAGATAGCTAAGGCCAGATGAGACATTTTCTCTGTCAAGCTTGATTTAATCTGACCCTATGCACACAAATAACCTGGGCCGGGTGTTGAAATACCTAACAATTATCTGATCAGAATGATTAATATGGACTCCAACCTCTGTGGGCTCTCTTGTATGTGTGGATGATACAGATTAGAGTGCGCCAGGAGCCCCAGGGTCCTCCACTGTGTCCTAAACATTCATGACTGTAACCTGGCTTGGATGATAGAGTGCTCCTGCCTGCCAGAACTTTGGTTGGTTTAAAGTGTGTTGAGACCATGTTGTTAAATGCACATTAAACTGAAATAACCTAGAAATGAGAAAATTGACCTATTATCTACTTAGGAAGGCATAGAGGTCTACTAAAAAGATTAAGGTTGGCTCCGGCTCAGAAGCAATTGGACACACACCTGTGGAGAGCAGAGTAGCATGATATAATGACCCACGACACCTTCACGCTCTAAAACTGTCTAACTGCTGACGTTGTCCTGGCTTGGGCTGATGCTCCATACTGTTTGTAACACATGTGGCCTGACAGAATATAAATCATCCGACTGCAGTAAAACAGGGAGGTCTGCAAGAAGCTTGCTATAAAGTCAGGTTCAAAGCCAAGTCGATCACCTCAGTCCCTTTTCTGACCTGCCTAGGACAGGGGTTAGGTGATTTAAAAGCCTGGCAAATCAGAATCAATATCTATTATCATATCAGTGGTGAGATAAGTGACGAGGACTGATATGGGCGTGTGATCCAGGAAGGTCCAAGACCCATTCACTGTATCGCTCCGTCAGAAAAGAGGGCGCTCGTAGGAGCAGATCGGCCTGCAAACACACCCTGGTCTGCTGGACGCAACATGCTGGAGCGTTATAGATGCAGTGTTTCATTATCTCCTCAGACAGAGACAGGGGGAATTGCCTCCTGCTAAGTGTTCTCTTCCCAACGGAGCGAGACCTCAGGCACGTACACAACAGCACACACTCAGAGCTGCTGATTCCATCACGCAGGAATGCGAACAGGGCAAAGAGGAAGGAATACAGGAAAAAAAAATTCCGGATTTTGATATTGAAAATGAGGCCACTCGTTAAATGATGGGAAGAGTGAGTATATAGGGCATAAAAACCCCTTAGTCACAGCTTCAGAGCTTCAGTTTCACCATGCTGCATCGTTCTTTCATAATTTCTGAGCCCAGAGCTAAATTACCCCATTTTGACTGGAACTTGACATGGGGAGAGATTACCATAAGGATGCAGTGGAACATCGCCCAGTGGTTTTCCTCCCCTAACAACGTGTTAATGTTTCTGTGAATCGATTCAGACACCGCAGGCTCAGAGAAAATGACTGACGGACTGACTGAACTCCTCTGCTTTGTGAGTCACAGTCGGGCCAGCCCAGAGCCCGTTCAACCCGTACGTCTAGGTCCATCTGCCTGTCTGTCTGTCCGATTGCCTGTCTGTGGTCGCTGCCGCGACAGCTGCCTGGAAAGACGGTGACGCTGGGGTGATAATCCGAAAAGTCACCCATAGGAGCAGAAGTGGGAACGGACAAAGTGTTAGTGGTACTGGTGGTAAGTGTGTGATCAGACTCTGGGACAGTGAGAGCACAAGTGCGTGCGTGCGTGTGTGTGTGTGTGTGTGTGTGTGTGTGTGTGTGTGTGTGTGTGTGTGTGTGTGTGGGCTGGGGGACAGCAGGGTGACCTGGTGGAGGGAGAGACCGTCCAGAGCTGGTGTAAAATCACTTAGCTGTGACATTCATGCCAGCTGACTGTAAAAAACCTGGATGCATGCAATTGCAGACGTGCGTGAGATGTACTCTACCTGCACCTGTAGTGATCGATGTTGAAGCTGCCAACTTTACATTTGATCTTTGTGTAAACATCCTGGACATCCACTGACGCACTCAGGTCTTCCAGCTCACTGATGACACAGATCTCTGACAGAAACACACACACACAAAAGTAAAATAATAACGTTACATAGTAAGGTCACGGAGTTCAAAGACAAACATTCGACTTATGTATCAATCTTTAGTTTGCAACACTGTGAATGCCGGGGATCTCTCCCTGTTTTCGTTTTAGTAAGCTGTATGGCCACCGTTGTACTTGGCAGTCGGGGAAAGCAGCTATACTCAGACGTCAGCAGAGGAAGTTTGATTTGTGTGTGTGAATTTCATTTCTGTGGGCAGGGACCTGCACTGTAGCTAAACTCTGTCCAGGTCTTGCCTCTGGTCCTGATCCAACTGCTGTAGTCAGTTCCTGCACAGTGGATACACAGTTTGTTTTCGAGGCTGATTAAGGCTAGGGCCTGTGTACACACGAGCTTGCAGACACACATACACACACAACAATTGTACAAACCCACGCGCACTCGCCTGGCTGCCTGAAGAAGTCACAGCGGGTAAGAAAGGCAAAACACGAACAAGATATCCCTCAGCCAGTCATAATGAGGAGTGTGTGTCTGTTAGACGTCTGTTTACACAAAACTAAATGTCCATGTAGACTCTTCCGTGTGAGGATTCATTAAAATGTAAGTGCGTGCCTCAGTGCACCTTGTGTGCATTCAATCCCACCCACTGCAGGCAAAGTGAGTAAGCTTCATAGACGGACTGATTAACTTTGTACTGAACCGAGCCTGTGAGCTTAACTGTTGGTTCTCTCATTGTTTCCACAGAGAAAGTCCCACAATCACAGGGTAGCTTGGGAAAATGGACTTCATGCATGTGAAACTATGGTTGTTGTTGTACTGTTGCCTTGTGGTGATTCTGAGAAACGCAGAGGTTCCTAATGCCTTATTAAAATTGAAACACAAGGCTTGTCAGCTTTATTGTGGATACAGTGTGGAAAGAACTCTCCCAAGTTGTTCGATACTCAGAAACTCATAGTCTCCGAACGCGGTGTTGATATTGATGTATGAGTTTTCTAAACCCACCCTGTGAGAGTCCTGGAAACCCTTAGTCCCTTCGTCTTAAATGGCTCATCTTGAAAGAAGGAAAGTGTACCACTGATTTGTGCCTTCAGTGAAGCCTCTGGAGACTCATGCTTGATTTTCTACCTCTAATCTTCCAACACATAGTCGTATAACATTATACCCGAGAACCAATACGTCTGGAGTGGCTGTTTTTCCATTTCTCTGGAGAGACAAGAATCTTATTTCCTTTGCAGTTGAAAAACATATTACATCATAGCAGATTGTCTGCAGTCATATCTGCGGCTTACTTATCTCCAAGAATGTACATGTGATATTAGGCATCTAATATATTGCATACACACAAGTCTTGTTTTCAATAACATGCTTAATGTGGTGCACAGAGAAAATCCAGTGGTAAGTTCATCTCGCAACTCAGATGGCATATATTAAGCCCAAATCCTAAGTAATGCCTATTTAGGATGTCTCTAAGTCAAACCATCTCTGTGATGTCCTCCAAAACATTCCGTTTCCACTATAAAAGACCTTAAGCTGGGCGATCTGGTTGGCAGATGCTAAATATTACAGCCACCAATTAAAGGTAAATCTAGCCTTTCATCGCCCCAGTAAATCTAAAGGGGACAGAGGCGGTTCGCTCGGGATTCATCACCCATTTATTTATTTGTCTTTTCCCCCCGTCCCTCACTCTCCCCAGCTGCTTTTCACTCCTGCGTGCTCCACATTAGAACGGGGAAAGTGTCGGGAGTTGATCACTTTAAGTGTTGATACAGCAAGACTGTAAAAACTCTGAATGGCTCCCTGCACTCTTTCACACTGCGCACTGACAACTTTACGTTAGGAACTGTTCCCGACTTACATGGGAATGTTTTCTCTCTGATCTGATCTGACATTTCATTTAATAACACAGAATGAAGACAGATTCAGGGACATAAAGCAAGAAGACTAATCAGGTGTGTGCAGCAGATAATCATTAACTTGTCTGAGCTCTACGGTGTGCTGTCAATAGAGAATGGAAAATCTCTGTATAGGTTGGGGTACCTGTTTTTTTGGCTGCTGGATCAGGAGCAAACAGTTTAGCCGTGACCTTGGGCAACATCCACTGCATCCAAAGGCTGACTTTCCCGCTGGTTCCACCGATGCTGCTGGTCTTCTGCTCCAGAGTCACAGTGTCGGCGAACGGGCTGTCGTCTCCAGCAGGCACAGAGTCACCCTGGGGAGCCAAAAAAGGACCTGTTCAATCAGGGCTGGTGGGATGGTAACCAATCACATGAGCCTGAAGCCTGTGAAGATGTGTTCAATAAATTTAAAGCTCAGAATTGGAGAACTTAACACCTAGGAAGATTAGAAAGTCAAGCAGATCAAAAACAAAAATGACCTTTTATTAATGATCATGTGCACAAATATAAATGGTACCTTAGAAAGCTAATGTTTGTGTTGCTATTTGTCTATCCAACCATGTGTTCAGCGAATGCATACATATGGTTCAAAGTGTCGTTGTCGTGCATGTAGCCATAACAAAGCAACCACCAGCTTTCGAGTCGTTTGGTACGTGAATGACATCAATGTCTGGTGCGCAGAACTCTACTGAGAGCTGAGCTTAGCTGTGTGTGTCTGCGTGTCTTTGTGTGTGTGTGGGGCGTAAGTGGAGGGGGACCATTGTGCGGAGCTGTCACTGGTGTTAACCCCAGACTAAGCCACCAGCACCCACATGGCCTGCTTTCACTCAAGTGCGCCAGGACACACACGTCTTACAGCCTGGGAGAGAATGGGAAGTAAAGACCGGAGGCGGGGGCGGAGGTGGAGGGGTGAGGTGGAGAGGAAAGCAGGATGCGGCAGAGGAGGCTGCCTTCTGTGAGCTCTCATCTCATTACTGGGGGTTTGGCACGGCACTGAGGATGACAGCACTGGGGACATTTTTTATTTCTCTCGCTTTCTTCCTGGTAAATGTGTTTTCCAAACATGTATCTGTGTGGCTGACTCGGGAAGTGAAAAGCCTGCAAACAAACAATATGCCGGCAATTTGCAGCTCTGGCACCGCGGGGTTTCACTTTTTCCACAGCTTCTCTCATCGCAGCGTGGTAATGACAGATTGTGTCATGGTTATCGAGCCTGGCTGTGGTTGGTGAGGAGGTTATCAACCATCTCAATTAGAAACCCCACAGCTGCTGGACTGATTACAGTGTCTTAAAGAGGATCCAGATGAGGAAACTATGTCCCTGTTCCACAGCTGGGCGGAGGGATGAGGGCCCCACGCTAATTTGCAAATTTAATTTAATCGCGCAGTTGAGGGTGGCTGACAGCAGAGCTCAATAACAACGGATGACAATTATATAAATAAATTAAGGATTATGCCGATTCAAAAATAGATTCAACATTTCAGTGCATGGGAACCACTGGGAACTGATGAGAAGCATGTGCTCCACAGGAAGCATTAGGTCTCATAAGGAAGTGAAGTGAAACATACCTGTTTAGGTATGAATCATTTAAAACCTAGCACACTCTCCCGTTATATGAAATGTAAGAGTCTATATACAGAACATTGCGTACTGGCTTCATGGCCCCAAATGACGAACTGACATTCTGCACATGTGTACAAAGCTAAGACCAAAAACAACAGTAAAACACTTAATTCAACATTTATTCAACTGTGGGTATCCATAGAACCATACAGTCAAGGTGTGAGTGTGCGTCTGTCTATGTGTGTGTAATAACGGTGAATGGCAGTGAGTAACATGAGCTCAGTCGTAATGGTGTTCAGTCAGTCTCAATGAGAGATATTCTTGTGTCAACTGCCATTTGGGGACTAATTATTGTTGAGCTGGAGTCAAAACATAGCACTCATTGTGTGTGTGTGTGTGTGTGTGCGTGTGTGTGTGTGTGGTTAAGACTATTTAGTTTACAGTTCTGGCCAGTCAGTGGGATTAGGCTCTGTAATGTCATGTGTGGAAACAGGAGCCAGTTGCTGGCGCTGTGGGAAGCTCAGACCACTGTGTACTGCAGCGCGGTTACACTGGAGCATCGGACACCAAATGCTCCCGCTTCCCCTGCCAGAACCACCGCTGTCACTTAAAACCTTGTCTCTTCCAAGCTGATTATGCCCAGGAGAGAAGTAAAAGAAATTACTGACAGACTGACATCCCTGCATTTTGTTTTTTGGCATCATACAGTAGTTTTTAAAACAATCTTTTGGACTTTAAACTGATCAATCTTGTCATTTTTGAATGCTTTCAATGAAAAAAACAAAAAGGTGCATTTAATTTTAACTGGTGTACACTGGGTGGTCAAAATCCAGGGTATCTTTCATGATGAAAACCAAAACAAGATTTTTAGTTGTGTACCGTGAGTTTTAGGCTAACTTAAAAACCTAGATTAAGGCAGAAAGAACGTTTTTTTCAATTCAACAGATGATTGCATGAAATTCAAGGTTCATTTTGAGCCAAAATAAGAAAACAGGGTTGGGGTTAGAGAAAAACTATAGTCGAGATCACTTTAACTTCCAAAAACATCCAAAAAGCCAAAGTTCCTGTTTTTTATCAGTGCAGGAAAGTCCCCCTCCTCCTCATATCAAGGTGAGGCCTTGAAGAACAGATGTGCTGGTGTGATGTTGGTAAAGGTGGGCTAGGCCACGTTCCTGAGCTTCCAGATTGGGGGCCCCAAACACACACACACACACACACACACACACACACTCACAGACCCATACATACACATTCTGAGAGGGAGCGTTTTTCCCACACCTCCACAAGCCAAGCTGTAAAGTATACAGTTTAATTCCTGGGCCTCCGCGCTATAAACGGGCTGAGGATCTGGGTTTATTTTCTTTGCAGAGTTTGTCTTTGCTCATCAGAGAGACCCAAACATTGGAAGACAACAGCAGGCTGGAAAGTGTCAAAGAAAGATGGAGGGAAAAGAGATTATGAAAGAATAGTGGAAAGGGAGAACGCTTTAGGGACAGGTGGAAGGATGGAGAAAAGACGGGAGGGTACAAAGGATGAGCTAGTGAGAGAGGCAAAAGATCAAAAAGGAAATGAAAGAGCGAGAGTTGGGATTAGTTGCAGATAGGGATGTAGTGAGAGACGGGGAGAGGGGGAGGTGGGAGAGATGGAATGAAGCATGGATGGAAGTAGACTGAACACGAACGTAAACAATTACAGAGATGGAAAAAGCAAAAACCAGAACCAGAACCTGACACGTGATAGGGCCTAATTGTTTCCATCATGTTCTGACATAAATTCCCAATAATCTAATTCACAGTGGCAGTCATTATCACAGGAGGCTGTGATGGGTATAATGGTGCTGGTGCTTTTAGAGGAATCCTTGTTTTTGGGGTTACAGCTGCTGGTGGTCAGGCTTTAAGCAGGTCAGGAAAAGAACATGTTTCAGCCTTATGAAGGGAGAAAACAGTGAAGGGAAGGGCTGGTGAATTAACACCACGGTGAATCACTTCATGAATACTTGCAAAACATCACTGAATATTGTGTTAACTCAATATCTGAGGAATGGCTGGAAGGGGGCTGCAGGTCAGGGGGTTTGGGGAGTGTGGCGTGGGTAGTTGAAGCCTGGGGAGGAGGGTGGGGAGTGGGCTTGTTGGGGAGAGACTGCTGCCACTACTGCTGAGACTTATCAAAACAGCTCCTACATTCTTGCTCAATCACCCAGCCTCCCAGAGGACTAAACACTTCTACCAGTGTTTGTACTTAGGTAAACAGTGACAAGTGGGCTGTCAGGGGCCTCTGTGGCCTTGTTATAGACGCACTATAACGTAGGGCCTCCGCTGCCATACTGAACCGCTGCCACTTCTGTGGCTCCGCAAATGACGCAAGAGCACACACATGTTGATCGTACAGAAACAAATGCAGACACAGATGCACATCGACATATGAAACACTTTTTTTCCCCTGTATATATACTCACACAGACACACTTTATTGCCTCTCAGGGCGGTACGATGGTTGCGATCCCAGGGGGCCCGCATTGCTGACAGGGCCCCCGGTGGTCAAAGCGCATTAAATCCTGGTCTGGTTTCCACAGAAACTCCCTTAAACACAATCATTTTCGTGCATTCTACGTCACACGAACACGCACGTACTACACAAGAGCCTGATGGCTGAGGCCCCAAGGTCACGGACCCCCAGCCAGTTGTTGATGCTGCTACTGTACTAGACAGGAGAAAGAGCTCTGGCCACATTATCTAAGCCCAGGATAAGCATCACCTAGGGAAGGAGGGAAAAATAACACTCAGCATTTGTTGTTGTTGCCCCCTGAAAGCTCTGACTGTAATTTTTCCATTGGCTTAGCACATGCCTGCACGCAGCACCACACAGCATTCTTCACTCTCTGGGTTCGACATTTTATCTGAGCAAAAAAATGTAAATACAGGTTATTGTTTTCCCCAAATTAAGGGGCAGGTTTATACTCAATCAAGGCCCAGCTTACACGAATCAAACAGAGCTCGCGGCCTATCTGGAGGATCTGTTCTGGGTAAGGAGGAATAATGAAAGAAACTCAGACACTGATGAGATTTTTCCAGCTTTGAAAGGCCTTCCCAAACAAAACAGGCGAATTTCATGTGTTAGCGCTGACTCAACTACTCATAACAATAAAAAAACAAAACAATATTTGCACTTAAAATCATAAATCAGCAGTAGGATTATGTTTACAAGAAGGCTTACACAGTGTGTGTTATTGCATGACTCACAGCACCTTAGATTTGAAATAAAAGGCTCATAGTTGGGTGTTAGTTGGGTGTAGTCTTTTGGCTTCTTTCTGTTACAGCGGCACACCATGAAAAGAGTGGATAACATCATGTATAACTGTAATATAACATTGAGATAAAGCACATGAATGCATGAAATAGTGAACTGCATTTCACAGCAGAGCAAATGATGCATCGGTGCCGCCGACAAGTTCCCATGTGAGAAAAAGGAACCTGGGGTGTACAGACATGACTCTGATTCTCACAAATCCCCCAAAACTTGCATAAAAACAATGAAGTGTCAGACACAAACCTCGGTGGGGGAGCCAAAATCCGCAGAGGGGCTGCAGGTGCTGGTGTCTGGTAAGGCGGTGCCTGCACTGCTGCGCACTGGGGAGGACGGAGCCGCACCAGCCGGGGGTTCTGGCACGCTGGAGGTCTGACGCAAGATGCCATGCTTTTGGAGGCGAGCCCATGTCGAACTCCAGCTGAGGAGGAGCTCGTACAATAGCTGAACCTGGAGAGTTATGGAAGCAGAGAAGAAGAGAAGAACAGGGAACCTTAAGTCGGGATGCTGAAGGAATTGTGTCCTTCACGCTGGGATCAAATGGAATCTACTGGAATGTAAAGTAAGGAGAAGTTATAGCGCAGAGTTCATGTGGAGAGCTCTGTCTAACCAAACACACAGCTCTGACAGGGCAACGCAGCTGAATACCTGCTCTATACATGAAGCCTGCTGTGCCAACTGAGTGCCTTTAAAGATAAACCTAACACACCACAAGTAGTCTTAATATTTGAAACCAGATTCAAATGTATTTTTGCCAAGCTCTGACTCAAACAGCTGCACTGGGGAGTTCTCATGTAGTTCTGACTTCTGAGGCCATTACCATGATTTGGCTTGGCAGCTTTGTAGTTATGTGACACTAAACCTAGTTAAAGTTGAGAGAGAACGAAAGGGAGAAGGAGGAAATATTAGCCAGAAATGGAGCAGCATGCATTCCCATTTCGTTCACCCTCCAACTTAGCACTCTTTTAGGCTTTCTACTTGTCAGTCAGAGAGGCCTCGTGTCACAGAAGTGATGTCAAGCCTATGTGTTCATGTTTCTATGCGATGGATGAGTATTTGAAAGGCACCGCATGCTCATACACGTGCTTCACTGTACAAATTTGTTATCCATAACAACAAAACTCCCAAAGAAACACCCACAGAGGAAAGTTAAGTTGTGTCATCAATTTCCCCTGAAAAACTCACCACGGTTAGGAAAAACTGAAGGCTCGGCGTCAAGTGTTCTCAACTATTTATCATGTGTTCACATGAAAAGAGGCCTTAAACAACAACAAAGCCAAAAACAAGAGTGGAAAACATGAGGGGAAGGCAGGGGAATGTGATGTGATGCTTTCAGTTATTCATGCATTCGCTCAGTGCTCTTCGGAGCAGAGAGAGAGGGAGAGAAAGGGAGAAAAGCGACGCTCTTTCACAGTGAGCTAATTTCTGGATTTCAAATGCTTCGCTTCTGCGGCCAACTAACCCCCGCAACCCCACCCCCCACCACTGAGGGTCCCTCAAAAGTAAAGGTGCACAGACACATGAGCGCACGCACAAAATAGCTTTCTCTACTCCAAACACATTTTTGCTCGCTATTGCTCACTCGCACACATGCACGCCTGTTAGCGCACACATTACAGGGAGGCCTTCCATAAATAAGCATAAATCAAATGAAAAGCAGCACAATACATTACAGCTGGGCCATTTCAAACATGTCCAGGAAGAGCTGCTAACGCCGATCCAGCAGCCGTCCAGGGACAGGGCCAACAGCTGTCTGCCATACCCAACCGTACTGCGCTGCCGACAGAAGAGGCACGGCTCCGCGTTCTCTGCTCTGAAAGTCTGGGGCCTGGAAGTCCAACCAAGCACAACAAGGCCTACTGCACTCAGCCGCAGATGTGGAGGAAGGACAGTAAAGAATGCAGAGGAGAGGAGAAATGGGAAGGGTTTCGGTTGTTACACGGTCTCTGGTTTAGCAGAACCTGGACTTCAGCGTCCATCCCTTCACACATTTTTGCTCCTTTTGTTTAACTTAATTCCCTCATCCACCTTCTTTCCATTTGTCTTTCACTCAGTCCTTTCTCACCATTCGTTCCAGAGTCTATCCTTTCTTTCTTATCTCCCTTCTGTCATTTGTTCCTTCCTTTATCTACTTCCTGCTCATTATAACCCTGATTCGTAGAAAGTAGGGACAGTTGGTTTAGCTCAGCTACTGCTGTCAGACCAGTGGGCAGGTTGGGCCCACACATGCACAAATGCACACACACACACACACACACACACACACACACACACACTCGAAAGCTTACATGAGCTCACAATGCCACATTTTCGTGAGTTGGGGAAGTGAGCTGAACATTTGGAAAGCTCGGTCCTCCAAAGACCTGTCATCTGCAGATCAGGAGGTCTGTTAGGCTGCAGTAGTACAAACTGGAGACTGAACAGAGGCTTCCACACTCATTCATAAAAACACAGATGAAAGACAGGAGAGCATGCAGATGCTGAACGCTCGTGTGCCTTTATCTGAGCACAGTTTGTGTAGAAATGTCCCACGTTTGGTCTATTGTTGAGCGTGTGAGGTGGCTTAGAGTCCATGCACATGTATGTGTGTCCGTGTGTGTGTGCATATGTGCTCACTGAAATGCTATACTGTGTGTGTGTGTGTGTGTGTGTGTGTGTGTCTGTGTGCAGATTTCAAGGTGGTCCTGATAAGGTGAAGCTACTAACCCCATCCTTCTGACAAGTTTGATGTGATCAGCGTTCCATTAAAAGTGCGTTTACAGTTTCAGTGTGTTTATATTATATTGATGTGTATGAAATAGAAATAGAGGGCCGTCTTCATTTAAATAACTCTTTAAACTCTGTGACTGGAACTGAACTGACTCTACTGGCATAAGGGTGTGTGTATGCGTGTGTGTATTTGTGTGTTAGTTCTGTTCTGTTCCAGGATGTGACAGGTCACCTTGGGTGTTCTGTGTTAAAATTAAAGGAGCATGTGTTGGAAACGAGCATCAAAGCTGACCGTCCTGTGTTTGTTCCTTCATTTTTACACGTGCATTATGAGTGTATGTGTGTGTGTGTGTGAGTGTGTGTGTGTATGACATTGCAACGTTGTCTCTGCTGAGCCTGGTCCCCTTTTCTCTCACTCTCTGCTACTACTGCTTATCCCGTATTTTACTCTTAATGTTTTTCTCACCCTTTCAGAGACACTTACCTCACTTCCTGTCTTTGCTGCAGTTGCACCCTAATACTGACTGAGACCAAAATCCATTCAGAAACTTGCCCGTTCATGTGTAAAGTCACATCCAACAGCATTTCAGTATTAGAACAAGATATTCCAGTACCGCTATAAAAATGAAAAACAAAATTTTAAAAAGAAAACAATAAAAAGACTCGAAAGGCTCGACCGTTTCACCCCGGTTTCTAAAAATACTTGTGTTTGTGCCATGAAGTAATCCATCGCTTATTATGGAAAATCTGACATAATGTCACAAAAATGCTGTTTAAATGCCAGGAGGAGTTAAGAGCCCAAACTCATTGGTTTTATTTGTTGACTTTAAATGTATTAATATCTTAGAATTAGTGTGATGATTGATTTTGAAACGTAAGATGTAACTTCACCCCAACTCCTCTGTTCCAGGCACATACTACAGCGATCTCATCTGACTGCGCTGGTGGTAACTTATGTACAGCAACTGCGCAGCACCCTGACGTTCCCATATACATTCCCACAAATGGCAACGCTAATTAGAAAGAGGAGTAAGTAGTGTGAGGTCTCTTTTGTTCTGGAGAGGGTGCGGTGGCCCTGGCAGCAGCTCTCAGAGTGCTGCTGCATGACTTGAAATGGCTCAGTATTAGCTTATAACCCCCCTCGAGTCAGAAATCGACACAGAGGAGGGAAAGAAGGGAGGAGAGGAGCTGAACAGATGGGAAGAGAGAGCAGAGGGACTGCGATGAAAGAGAAGAAGAGAAGAGAAGAAGAAGAGAAGTTTTCATTGGACCCAAAAACTAATAATGACTCATCATATAATCGCAATAAGCCTTCCCAGCTCTGCCAGACACAGGCACTCCATTTGAAAGGGAGAACAGAGAAGAAGAGAGAAAAGAAACTTTCCCTCAATAAACGAGCAGCTCTCCTCATCTCTGGGAAAGTTTTCACCACTAACAGATTAAGGCCTTTCATTTGTTTCTGGTACCAATTCCCCTCAATATCACCATGGCTCATCACTGTGGTCGGAGACATTTAACAGTGTGACCACTCAAAAGGTCGCCCCAATTAAGTGTTTACAGAGGAACCTAATTCAATACAGCTAATTCAATTGTGAAAAAACAAAACATGTGTAATGGTACATGTAGATGTGATTATAGCGCCGCAGCAGCGCAATGAAGAACAACGCACGGACCCAACCGGGAGACAAACATGTTCCGCTTCCAATCTGTCCATATTCATCACACTCTCGACTAAAACATAATAACACAGTGTAAAACAATGATGATGAGTCTTGCAGTTCCCCCACTCTCCTTCGCTCAGACCTCAGAATGTTTGACCAAAACAAACAAGGCAACACTCTCTTGTTTACACTTTCATTTTCATGAAAATTATACTAGGTAAGAAGATGAGGCAGTTTGTTTATTCATGTCAATCTATATCAGAGAATCATGCAGAGGGAGGATTTCCCTGCCAGGGTTCGTGCGTTCATATTTCAGGAAAGTTTACAACGGGATGATTTGTATAAATATACAATATATGTAAATCTGATGACTACTTTGTGAGATTCAGGACTGTCTGACTGACCTGAGGGTTGGAGCACTTGACGTGGATGGGCTGCAGATCAACATGGAGGCAGACTACAAAGGAGTGCCTTCCTTCAGAGCAGCTCTGCAGCTTATGGGATGTGACGGCCAGTGTGGAGGTGCAGCCCATGGGCTCCAACAGGCTCAGGCTACGCTGCTGCCCCAGCAGTGTGTACACACTGAACTGACTCAGGCTTATTGTCCATGGGAAGGCATCGCCTGGGGGTACACATGAGAGGAGGAAAGAGAAGGATAAATTAGAAAAAATGTGGGAATGGGATGAAACAGTGGGAGAAAAAGGAGGAAAATTGCAACAGAGAGATGTTGGCAGGGACTGAGAGGAGCAGGGAGGATGAGAGAGAAGAGAGAGCAAAGAGCACGAGCCAAGGAATTGTGAAATTGAGAGGAAGACAAGAAGAGATGCAAGAAAGCGCAGCAGGGCTTTGGAAACTGGATTAAAACATCAGATGCCTTAATCAACTATTAAGACATCAGAAGGATAAATCAGCTGGGCTCATTATCAAAAACATCATGACATCTAGATTACTCCTCCCACTTACCTTAACTGTAACTGTACACGGATGAGAAAGCCTCATGGAAAACATTAAAGATGCACTAAGGAGCAGCATCCTCTCTCAAAAACATAGTATACCCAACAAGCAGGCAGAGGATCCCATCAAAACACGCTGTGAAATGAGTGTGTTTTCCAAAATCGGTGTGTGTGAGACAGGATGCCACTCTGGGAGAGCTTGACCTTGTTCACCTGCCAGCCCTGGTAGAACCATCTCAGAGAGCAGGGGAACGTGTTTGCTAGCACAGGGCCGTGAAGAGCACGTTTCCCATGCACCGTGGGCAGGACGCTTTGATGCAGAGCGTTGAGACTGAGAGATGAAGAGCTTTTCAAAGGGTCGGAATGAATTACTAAAACCACGGGTTGTTAATTTTAACGGCAACATTGACAAGGCTGCTGATGTCACTGTTTTTGCTGTCGTTTTTCTTTCTCCTCCGTTTTTTGAAATCTGTATGCCCAATGCTGATGTCATTGAAGAGTTGAGAGTGTACGAAAAAAAAAAGGAGGGTGGCCCCTTTTTTCTTCTTCTGAAGAGAAAACACTGCTCGCCCGTCTGAGGTCTGCTTATGTCAACTCTACCAGGTGTGCGCACCACATGTGCAAGATCTATCTCTCAAAGTCGCTCTACTTAAGTTTGTTTGTCTTTTGTCATGGTAAATGAGTAGTAGTGGGTCAAAGGTTTGCTCAGTGTTGAAAAGGCCATAATGATGATGAATTCACATTATGTAGCCTATTACTATTATGAAAGCATTTATTTCAATTATTAATAAAAGCAAATTCATTTGTAATAAAAGTTGATTTTTCCCACCCAATGAAATTTGTTTTCCGAGACTCCCATTTTTAACCTATGAACCTATCAGCGTCATTGTTTTCAAAGGTGTACCACTTTGTTTTCTCATTTAAACTTCCAAATCAATCTTTCTGACAGCAGGTCATCTGGCGCTCTCGCAGTGTGCGTGGGTGTGTCTTTCTCCAGGTTTTTTATTCATTTTAATTAAAGATGAAATTAGACAGAGAATGAAAACGTACCTTCCTCCAAGATGGGCTTGGAGACCACGAAGGGGAGCTCCTGCAGCGGTTCCATATACTTGTGCCCGGCACTGAGCACGCTGATCTGCGGGAGGCACACGACCAAAGTCCCGGGCATGGAGGCCTGGTTGTGGTACCAGCTGCGGACGGTGCCGGGAATGTCGCCGCAGATGATGGTGCTCGGGGAGGGGAGGCTGTCATTGGGCAGGAACACGCAGCATGACTGCAGCTCCACCTGGGGAGGGCGGAGAACAACAAAGGGCACGTTAATCAGTTTCCACATCACTTTATCCCTGACCACCCACCTGCCTAGGCCTCCCCCGTGGAGCCTTCAGTGAGCTGCGCATGAGCAAAGTGCTCAAGCGGGGCTGCTTTGTGCCGGCATCAGAAGACTAGGATTGCATAAGAAGGAGTGTGTGCACAACGCTGAGTGGCGCTGGAAAAGACTGAACATGCTTAATAAACCTTCCCTTCATTTAAAGCAGGGAAACAGTCCATCTCACATTTAGTCGTGCATGCTGTTCCGCTTGATTTCTACGATAAACTTTATTATATGTTATTAGATTATAGGACCATTACTGCACGTAGCTCCAATATTATGTATACAAGTTTCAGTCCTGCTTTGGACGGCAGACTTTGACCTCACAGAACTTTTAAAAGTAGAATCGGAGAGCTCATATCCAGGAAACAAAACACCTTTTACAATTTCAGGAATTTTCGACTGTTAAATCTTGAAATTTAATCATTTCTGAAGTCTATTTTAAGGGGTTTAAGACCACTTCCAGCTGCATTATGTCACACATATCTTTGCTCACTAAAAAAAGCTAAATTTACAAGCCATTAGGTCAGAAACCAGTAGCCAGTGAGTGTACGAGCAGTGTCTTTTTCCATTACACTGGGGCTGCACTGATTTAAAAGACCAGTTAACAGAAAAAGAGAGGAGTCCAGGGTCCAGGGGGCAGACAGCAGGTGCTGCCAAGATAATCTGTGTGTGTGTGTCCGTCAGTGAGCTGCGTTTAATGACTGAATGCTGTTACACTGTAATACGTACGTTGTACAGCACACACGCATAGACACATACCCTGCACTGAAATTTGCATATAAACTTGCGCAGCCTCGTGCTAATAATACACACACAAATGTTGGAACACCTCTGACAGGCCCGTATACGGAGGCCAGCTCTCCAGCTTTGATGAAAGTCGAGAGAGAGCGGGGACGGCAGAAAACTGAGAATAAGGCTGGGATGGAGAGACAGAGAGAAGGAGAGGAAGAAAGAAAGAGAAAGAGGGAGAGATATAGTTACACATTCATCTCACGCTGCTTCCTCTTTTGATTACGCTTCAAAGGGGGGTTTGAAATTGGAAGACTTTTGCACACTGACACATAAGTCTTTGGCCTTTTTTAAGAGCCGACACGCAGGAAGAAAATCCATTGACACTGCCTGGTCTGCTGCGGATCTTAGCAGGGTTAAGCTGTAAAGCAGGCAGACACACGGAAACTGCTGGGTTTAACACTCTGACTCTGCTCTGCACCTTGAGCTCACTGCCTGAGGCTAATGCTCTCCTGCTGGACATCTTGGTTTAGTCATACACATTGCTTCACGTTATTACACACGACCTCTGCTCGGGCTGCTCCTCAACCTTCCAACTGTTTTGTTGATCAATGGGCAATGACAATCAATGTTTGGGTGTTTTTTATGAGGCTTCTTCAACCTAAGCTGCAATATAATGTTTTATTTATATGCAATTTATTTAAAAACAATGCTAAAAATTGGTATTTAAACAGCCAGAGAAAACAAAGTATTCACCTGAAACTGACACGAAACTGAGAAAAACAAGCACAAATTCACATTAAAGAAGCTGAAACCTTCAAATATTTGGAATATTTGTTTAAACAATTACATGAAAAATGAAAGAATTATCAAAATTGTCACTGATTAAGTTGCCCTCGCTTGTTTCCGTCGAAGGTTTGATTAATTGACGAATCATTTCAGAATTAATTCAGTGCAGAGCTAAGATTCAAAGCAGTTCAAAGGTATGCACACAGATGTATATATACATGAGCTTTACGCTATTACTGTCAAAGGTAAAGATACACATTCGGTTCAACCATAACAAATGGAAAGTAATCTTATACTGAAACGCTCGATGTTTTGAACGGGTCGTTTCAGAGCAAAGCCACTCCTCTATACAGACCAACTGCAAATGACCAAGTGCAGTTTCTTAATTATTTAAGTTGCTGCACTGTGTCTGATGGTTGACTACATCTGTCACCATATATCAAACTTTTCTATATAATCACAGAAAAATATTAAACACCAAAAGAAAGGCCCAGTGATGAAAGCTCAGCCTGCTGAAACACTAAGAGGAAACACTGTGTTTGAGAAGACACAGATGCACGGTTCGGACATTTAATTTAATACAAACCTTTTTATTAGCTTATTTCTGACTTAATTTAATATATTGTAGATTTTGTTAATAACCTTTTGGAAAGGGCGAGTGTATTGTGCGACATATTGGAAAAGAAAAAGGGGACTTTGGGGTGGTGATGAGAGTAGGCTGAACTACAAGAGGATGTATCAACCAATCTGTCTTGTGTTACAACAGAGCAGATGTTCACCTACTGCGTAAGTGACCACTCTGATCACGACATTGAACGCACAAAAAAAATACCCCTTAATGGTGTTTTCTAGGACTTCATAATGCTTTGCTGTTGTTCGCCATGGCAACAGCAAACCAAAGATGATGTCAAGTGTATGGTAGCTGCAGACTTGCCACATCACACAAGTCAAATACTAACAATAATCAGATAACATCTCACAGATGACAACAGAGGAAAAAGTTCAACAATTGAATGGCATTCCCTCGGCATGGCGACCGCTGTTTCTAGATGTTTACACTGTTGCAAAAAAGGCTCAAAATGCTTCAAAGGGTCTAAGTATGTAATGGAAAAGAAAATGGCCTGTCAGTCCAAAAATCTGGGTGATACAAAGCTAATCTTTAGTCGGCTTTTTCTCCTTTACCACCCCCCCTTTTTTTGATGACAGCTAATAAAAGCCACAAAAACACAGAAACAAACATGTTGTAATTCGCAGCGGCAACGGCGCACGAGTCCATGTGAAGGGTTAGGAGGAAAACAACATTTGCTTTTCCTTTGACTGAGGGAGTTTAGGTCAACAGGGCAAGTAAGAACAACAGTGAACTGGGTATTTCACGGACTGGAGACCAGAGGCCACAGCCACGAATAACCGACCGCCAGTCACACTGTTGCCAAAAGAAGGATGACGGCACAGAAAGACAAGAGAAATAATGCTGCACCAAACAGATGAATAACTGTCAAATACCCTGCCAGCGTCTGGATTAAATCCTGCTAAAGTCTATGGGGCCAGAGAGTCCATGAACAAACTACTTACTGTAATCTATACCTACTCCAAGAGGCAGCACAGTTACTGGCTGAGGTTGTATCCAAGACAAATATGGTAAACAAGTGAGATCAAAATATAACGAGAAGTAGAAAGGACTCAGAGAGAGCGAGCCTCTGCCAAGGCTGCACAATCGTCCACATTTGTTATTTTAATAATAGAAAATGTTTAGGAATGTTTAATCTGCATCTGGATCTGGAGCAAAATACACAATGTGATAGACAATCATGGGACACATGTGCCAGATTTTTTTTTTTTTTTTGATGCGAGTACAATAGTTCATGAGAAAATAAAGAAAATGTTGAAAATGCCTCATCTCCCAATGTTGAGAAATCTTGAAAAAGAGAGTTTTGGTTCAGAATCGCTTGCTCCGCGGGCCATGGTATGACATTTCGTGAGTGGGTGATATATCCTGCTAACGGACAGAAACAAATGGGAGCACAAACAGAGAAGCTCTTTGGCAGGGGCAATGAGAGAGACTACACACCTCATACTGGTGTCTTGAATTCATTTCCCTTCGGTGAACCCGCAATGCGTGCCATATACAGTATTTTATCATGTGAGGGCAATGAAAAGCGGGCCCTCTGTGAGCACCGCACGGGACTTAGAAAACAGGAATGTTCAATATGACTTCAAATGAATTTCTGTCCACTGACATGGTGCCTTTGCCATGGAAACCTGCTTTCTCGGTCACAGCAAACCACTGGTCATTTAAAGACAGTATAGACAGAGACTTTGATGCTGAACAGTTTGATGTGATGATAAACTCAAAACATCAGTCAAACTTATTGACCGAGGTCTGAAAATGCCGATCCCTGGTTCTGCTGCTGTGTCACCCATCTAGGAACGTGAGCTCAGGACTTTCTGAGAACCCGCTGGCTCTCCTCCACCCCGTTCTTCGTTGCTACCGCTAACAGCGGGTCACCCTGGTTAACCTCGCAGGCCTCTCCAAGGCTCCCCTCCTGTGGTCTCATGTTTGAGCCGTGACTCACACACACACACACACACACACACAAACACAAGGAGACAGACATACAGTATCCAAACAAAGACGACAGGGGTAACAAAGGGCAAGAGATGGAGCCCTGGCACTGCACGGCAGCGCTGACAGATCCAAAGAGAGAAATAGCCTGAGGTCAGAATGTCCCATATGCCTCACTGCTTTGACCGCTGCCAAAACCATCGACAGCTCTTCTCCCTGACCAACTCTTTATCCCTCCATCGCCCTACCCTCCCATGCCTCTGTCTGTCCTTTTGTCCCTCTCACTGCTGAGGCCTGGCTGCTGATGTCCAGAGCTCTCACCGTGACCGTGCATTGATTCAGTGTGGAAAGTCCGTGAGGAGATGCTGTGAACAGAGTGGAGGAAAGAAAACTCTAGAAGCGGGGTGAGAGGAGAGGGGAAAAGAGTTGGTGGGAGCGGAGGAGAATCCGGTATTTGTGTTCAGGTTTATGGAATAATTGCAGAGAGTAGAAAAAAAAGGAAATGAAATGTTCTTGTTACTAACAGGTCAAAGCAGAGAGTCGGAGAGTGAGGCTGTGTGTGTGTTTCATGTCACAACTTCAGGTGTAAAAGTTCACTTGAGGTTGTGCAGGGTCATGTTTGGTATTCCACACAATTGTGTTTAACAGCTCTGTAACAGCCCAATAAACACAGCACGGGAAGCAGTTAGCCTGTGTGACAATGTCCCCCTACTGCGAGCTAATAGACATGCCAAGTGCGTGTATGTTTGTGTGTGTGTGTGTGTGTGTATGTAAGAGACAAAAAGCATGCACATCGTCCTGTGACAGGACAGGAAACGGGCAGGTATGCCAGGGTGACTTAAAACTCTGTTTGTTCTGTCACGTGTTTGGGAGGCAAAGGGCCACACTTGCAGCATGTTACAAGCCACTCACAAGGCTCGGCAAAACTAAACTCAATCTCTATCCGTAATTGGATAGTGAAAATTTATTTTCTGTTAGGGTAGGCCCGCGGAAAGGCAGCTTTTCCAAGTGCAGCGAAAGGAAAATTCTGAAATGATTTTAAAAATAGAAATGGGCACAAATAATATCTGAACGCCAGAAGGATAATTGCAGTGTGGAATATCTGTTACACAACTTTACCCTCTGTGGGGTTCAGGGTAATGTGGAATAAAACTGCAGCAAAAAGTGACAGATAGATGGCCTCTGGAAAGGACTCAGGTACAACAAACAGTAAATACAGAGCAGGGCTGCGCAGGGCAGGAGGGAGGGGGTATCTGGAGCTGAACCGCAATAATTAGAATAAAAGTTAGGATTCAGGTTAAAGCCTACTGTTAGAAGAGTAGAAATGGCAGATGTGTTCATGTATGTGTCATTATAGACATTTTCACTAGGGAAAAGTCAAGTAGTCATGATTCTTCACTCCAATGTCCAATGAGATCATGTCCTGTCAGACTGAAACGAAACCATTAAACATAACAAATGAAGTTAACTGTCAGCAGCATGGGACTGTGCTTCAGTTACCCTCTAATGACAGAGCAAGTCAGTAAAAAACACTGAGGGACAATGTGAGTGTGTTTCTGCGTGTGTGTGTGTTCAGGGGCAGGGTGTATCAATCGCAGCACACTCTATTAATAAACTTCAAAAAACAGCGGAAACGCTTTTCAATTTTGACCAGGAAATCTCAGTTTAAAAAAAAAAAAAAAAAAAGACTGAAGCCAATCAACTCCTTATGAGGCCGCACGTGCCGGGCTTTAACTGTGAAAACAAGCTCAGATGACATACTGATACATTTACAAAGGCATATATGCACACATACATCATGTGTGCACGCATGTTCATATACAGTACACACACACCCATTCAAAATCCCATATCATATCACCCCATGAAGCTGCACTCATCAGTCACTGAAGTTCAGAATGAAAAAGTCAAACAAAAAATAAAAACCCCGTGGCCTCGAGCCAAAACACCTGAATTAACATCCCCCGTCTTCTTTTTCTTCAAACAAGTGCTGCTCTGACAGAGCAACCCCCCCCCGCCCCTCTCTTTTTAATATCCTTGTTGAGACTTGGCGCTGTGCTTACCACTTCCTCTGAAGGATGGCACCTGCAACAGCAATGAACTCAGTTACACAACACTGCCGAAGCAATATGGTTGGATCCCCCTGTAGGTTTGTCATGATACTGACATTTTAAACCTTGATACAATACTATGAAAAAAGAAAACAAAACTCAATGCCTCTTTAGATACCAGACTAAAATGAAAAAAAGGTCCCGGGCACACTAAATAGGATCATTTTTCATTTTTTAAATGAAAACCTGCACATGGTTCAGGGACACAGAAAGCAGCTGAGCATATCCCTACACATTTGTATTAATGTTAAAATGTTACTAGCTGTGAAATTGTCACATTCAAAGACTTTTATTGTGAAATTGGGATTTATTTAGGACATTTCTGCTCCTTCCATGTTTTTCAAATCTCCAGTTATGGTTCTGCTGGTGCAGAAGTCACTGATGATGGAAGCTACAATATTACTGCTGCGAGGTTCATGCAGTGCAATGACCGGCTTCTCTGTAGTGACAGGGTTTGTATCCCCAACAATGGCATTTAATGTTATCATTACTATTCTAGCCTTGGGTTGGAAATCTGAATGTAGATCTGTTTTTAACAGCTTTTTAACAATTCCTATACATTAAGATTAACTGAGATTGTATTGTTTTGAACACATTATATTGAAAAAGGATTGATGCTATTGACCAATGCATCCCCCTACACTACTGCTGGATGTTGAAGTTCAGCACAAGCTGGCTGCTGCATCCTCTCTCCTCCTCCTCTCATGTTTGCCCTGAGGGTGAAATCAACACAAAGCTGTCCAAGGGCTGGAACTGGAGACTCCCCTCCAATGTGATCTATACAGAGTAGCAAGGATACTGCTGTTTGGCATAGAATCAGACACCAAGCACAGATTGACTGTGTGTGTTTGTGCTTGCGAAGATGCATTTTACTCATTGCTGCCTTTCATCAGCACCGTCCCTAGTATGTGCAGAACACGTCTGTGTGATCTGGTCGGTTCATTTAGATATGAGATATCTGACAGTGCGCAGCCGTCAGGGGACACCGTCTAGCTGGGAATAATATAGGACTCTGTATATGCGGTACGTGTAAGCATACAGTAAATCAACTAGTGTTCTTTAGCTGTACACGCTAACAAACACAGGATTCAGTAAAAAGCCCCACAGCCTCAAAGAGTGGGAGTGCCAGTGTTTTTTGAGTGACAGCCTGGTTATTTAGTAGGTGACCATTGCTTATCCTGAGACTTAGGCCTTGATCCCTTCCTCTTAGTCCTCTAAATGAACAAGGATCTTCTTACACTTTGATCTGCAATCACTCCGGCTCTAATTCAATCTGGATTCTGGATCAGGAAGCCAGCATATGCTGTCAGGAGTAAATAAATACTACTAGAAAAGAGACAGATGAACAAAAAAAAGCTTCAAAAATGAAAAAAGAACTGAAACATATCCATTTGGAAAGTACTTTGATTAAATGGTGAGATGCCTGAAGACACATTTTTGTTCTTTGTCTAGTTCTTCCTTCTCATCCCTGCCTGGCGTCACATCACAGAGTTCTAAATATGGGATTGTTCCATTTTTTGCAGCAAGCACTGCTCAGTTTTATTCGTGATCACTTCCCCGCGCCATCAGATAGCGTTCTGGATCCAGCCACATGTGTGGACCCGGTTTCAAATCTTTTTTTCTTAATACCCCCAAAAAGCGTCCCTTACTTCCTCCTCTTCTGAGCAGCTTTGGGAGTGTATGATCTGTCTTGTGTAGCATTTCTCCCTTGAGTCTTTGTGAAGATGGTTTATCTGGTTCCAGCAGAGCAGGTTCTAATAGAGAGGAAGCTGAGGGCCAAACACACTTAGGCTTTAAAAGGCTGGGGCCATGTGGAAGTGGCCTATATAACCACAGGAGGCTCTTAGGATCCGCCGTGCCTCGCCAGTAAATGACAGGACGGTGAGTTAGACGGAGGACAGCCTGTCTACTCTGAAGAGCAACGTCAGCTGAGAGTACATTACTCTCACAAAGTCATTCTTAGAAGTTCAGTTTGGTTTAAGACATGAATTTACAAGAGTGCAGGAAAACTCCTGAGAAAAAAGATCTGGAATCGTAACGACACAATACACAAATGCACAGAGTAGAAGCTGTGTGTGTGTGTGTGTGTGTGTGTGTGTGTGTGTGTGTGTCTCAGCATATTCTACATAAGGTTCTGCACATTTTGATTGCACTATATGATGAAGACAAAGTGCCTGGTGCCTCCTGCTCCTGAACAATCCTTTCAGCAGCACAGCTGTATCGCTGGACAGCCCTGACAGCGTTCAATAGAATCTCTGTCACAGTCCTCTGACTTGGACCCAGGCAGTGAACTATGTGTCAGACATTTGTCCTGTGGTGCTGTGGTCAGATCCGCTGTTAGGCTCATTGTTTTCATATCACTGCAGGGAAGAGAAACTTGGAGGCTCTGTTTCCACACAGACCTCAGCACAGCACAAACCCAGTGGGCCAAGATCACATCTCTGTGGAGCGACCCCACAACATGTGAAGCGCACATGCACTTAAACTCGCACATTCGGGCACGAACATGCTGACGCATTTTTCCTTCGTTTTCCCTGCTGCACGCACTTTTTCGCACACGCTCAAACACACACACACACACACACGCACACACACACCAAGCAGGCCACGACACACAGGAAATCACCCAGAGATAGAGGGGAGGAAATTAGAAACACCCTCCCAGCATCCCGGGTGAAAACATTTGCAACTCTGGAGCAGAAAAATCTCAGCGGAGAGATCGGCAGCAAACGGAAAACACATCCCTTTGTTTTGAAAAACCTGATACCTCTCCAAATGTAATCTTCCTGTTCCTGCACCAGACGGGACACTGTGTTTCCTAAGTGGCCAGTCAGATGAACAGAAGGTCCACAGAGCAACTCCCCCCCTCTTGACAATCCAATCTCTCTGGATACCCCACCCACTGTTAACCTTCTGCTCCCCCTTCTTCTGCATATCCTCCTGCATTCAGCTCTGTCCAAAACCACAGTTGGAATAGTGCGTGTAATAGTAAATAGTGTAAAAATGGTGTAAATAGTGTCTCCCTGTAAATTAGCATGATGAATGTGTGTATCTGAAGATGACACTGTGCAGATGTGTGTTGTGGTGCGTGGATGTACACAAATTAAGTTTTTCCTGCAACCTCAGTGAGTAGCTTTCCCCTCCTGATGTCTATGAGAAAGGCATCTAAGCGTGATGCCTCCTGACAACAGATAGGCTGGGTCTCACCCACATGCCACCACAAGCAATAAGCTCGTGGCCTGGCACGGCAGCGCAGCCAGGCAGCCAGCCATCCCTGTGGCCCTGCATTCCTCTCCTCTAACACTGCTTACAGAAGCTGACAAGCGCTGGAGGTCTCCCTGGCCGAGGTGGAAATCTGCAAAAATAAACGCTTTAGGTGACATGAAGGCTTTGTTTGTTTCTGCTGGCCCGGCTGTTTGTGTTAGCGCGGTGGGTTAATTGCGACTTTGATCGCTGCGTTTATTGATCCAACAGTGGCCTTAGGAGTGCGGCTGGCCTGGCCTGCCTCGCCGACTCCCACCCCCCTCCACGATCTCAAACAATCACACCTCTGCCGCCCCAGCATTGTGAGCCTCTACAGATGGGGTCTAAGGGGTGGCCATGCCAAACTAGGACTGAGGATGCACTGTGAGCGGGCGCTCATGACTGGGAGTGCTGAGGTAGCTGAGGTCTCGGCTGAGCAGGGTCAAGGATGATGAGGATTGGGGGGCTTTGTTTAGTTCAGTTATTTGGGAATGGGGTGAATTGGGCTGCGCTGAGGGTCAGACGAAGGGTTTGCAAGATTCATGGTACAGCTGAGAGTTTAGACAAAAGCCCCCACATTTGAGAGCTAATAGTAAGCTGGTTGGACTGCAGTTCGGTCAGATGTATGAAATAGGCTTGGCTTGGTGTATCTACAGTAGTGGTATGGCCAGACAATTTCTCTCTGGGCCAGCTGAAGTGAGCGAAGGTGGCTGTGACTGTGTTATGCAGCATGTAATGCCTGGCCAAGTTGGATCAGATGGTGATGGACTGCAGATGAAAAGAGCTTTTATTGGCTAACTCTGGCAAATTTTCACCACTATTGATTTATGCAGTGTGACCAAATCAAGTAGGCCAAACTGCACTGTTCTGAACCTCAGCTGATCTTACTTGACCTGTATTTGGCACAGCTTCCTCCTCTGTCCCAAGACAAAGGGTGGATGCACGCTCCAACAATTTAGCCAGATTCACCTCCAAGCTAGCTTTCCAAAACACTTACAGGAGATCAGGGCGAAAACCACCATCATTTTTTCCCGGACAATTTTTAAAACATCCCAATCTTGAAATTGTAGCTGCTGTGAGTTTTTATCCTAATGAAAATCAGTTCCAGGTCTCTGGGCCTCTGAGGTTCAGGAGGTTACAGACACAAGAGAATCCTGGTAAGCACTTTTCCAGTGCAGCCCGGTGAGAGGGTCAAATATGTGTGTGCTTCTTTAATGGCTGTGAGGTCATCACTGTATTGACACAGCAGCAGATGATGGAACGGGATCCTGGCCACACATGCACATGAGCACTCCCGTCAACATGTGCACACGCGTGCGCACACACGATGTTCTCACCCGGTAAACAGCTAATGACACATCTACTGTTACATTGTGAGGTCTTGATTTAGATCAGGCGATACCAGAGAGGATGAGTGTGTAATCAGGAGAGAATGCACACCCTTTCTCTCACTCTGCTCCTTCATATTCCCTCAGTGCCTCTGCTGTATCGCCCTCTCTGTTCTTGCTTCTCTCTTTACTTTCCACCCTTTCAATTTGCAGCCTGTGCAGAGATATTTGTGGAGACTCAGTGACAGCAGAGACACACTGCGTTCTGCCCTCAGCATTAACCCCTCTCTCTGTTTGCGCTACAGCCAATCAGTACTTAGCTTTCTCTTAGACAACCAGGGACTGTAAGCTATAATAAAAGCTCTTAAAGATAAACACCACAGCATGCCAAGCATATAGAACTAATCTCAGTTTCAGCTTGATTGAAAAGGAAGCCTATTTGGCAGCTTGCAGCAAGGTGTGCAGGCATGCTGATTTCTACGAGTTTAAGAGGTGCAACATTGTCTGTTTTTCATTACAGCGATATATAGAAAAATATATGAATTCCAGTCAGAGTGTGTACGTGTGTCCGTTAACTGCCAGTGTCAAAGTCAAACACGCATGCCATGTTTAAAAAAGAGTGTTATTAAGTAGTCAGGGGACCTCTGAGGGAATGTAGTGCAGGTTTGTAGGTATCTTTTGTTTAAGAGGGTGAGTACAGGTTGACTGAACTGATGTTTTATTGCATTTTAGTTATTTTAATATTCTACTGAGCTGACCTAAGTGTCTTTAACTAAACACATTTTCAAATCTGGCCTGTTCTCTTTCAATATGTAGCTTACGGCCCTGTCCATTGCTGCCCCTGGGGACTGATTCATAGCTCACTGAGGTTAATCATATATAAATATAAAGGTATGCACTTGTCCCAGCTTAGAACAGCAGAAGTTGCAGTATTTGACGAGGCCTATTTGGGTTTTCATTTAGATGAGCTCTTCAGGATTAGTAACGTGACTGTCATCTTTGAAAAGCTGTCAGATTATTACCACAATCCCCAAAGAAACACCATGTTTAAAGTGGCACCAAATGAAAGTTATATTCGCAAATCATTTGGAAATTGTGGGATCTGACGGACAGGGAGGATGAGGTGTTGAGTGGAGGGATGATAGGATGGAGGAAGGGGGGGCAGAGGATGAAGTAATGTGCCTGCAGAAGGCGCTCCAGCCGGGGGTCAGATCCTGTTCATGGAAACCATCTGGCCAGCTCGATCTGAGCCACACCAAACATACAGTACACATGATCCTCCGTTCTATCTCTCCCTCACTCTCCTCCTGCCTTAAACTCACCTTCTGCCCGCTTTTTTCTCCTCCTTCCTCGCTTCCTAACCTCCGTCTCCTTTCCATCACTTTACCTTTTCTACCCCACTGCTTTTTTCTCCTCTTTTTCTCTCTCAAAAAAATATCCTACTCATTAATGCATGGCAGCTGCAGGGAGCAGTGTTACTTCATTTTTCCATGGCAACGGTCTCTCTGTTTCAGCGGATCCCATTTCAGTTTTGGTAGCAACGTGCTGCTTTGCCAGCGCTGAACACATTCATGTGTTAAATAGAAGGAATTATTGCAAAATTCCTGAAATAGAATCACCGTCCTGATCACTTGCAATTATTATCAGGGCCCGGAGAGAACATGGGTGTCCTCGGGGAGGGTGGGGCGGAGATGGGGAGACGACAGGATGAAAAGGGATAAGGGGAAAGGAGGGCAGGAAATAAGCATGGTGGGGGGGGGTCACAGGGGACAGAGAAGGACACGAAAGGTAATAACACAGAAGGCAAAGTGTGCAGATTGCTGTACACTAAGAAACACAATGAGCAGGAGCGAGAGAAGAACGTGAATGTGAGGGTCAGAACGCTGAGGCCCAGGGCGAGTGGCCACTGTAAGACATGCCAGGCCACTCTGGCCAGGGCGACAACTGCAGCGCTGCCCTTCAGCCCTAATGTGAAGTGACTGCTAAAATAACAACACCTACACTGAGGGGCTCACTTTGGATGGTGTGTTCCTCTGACCTCACCGTGCCTGCTGCAGTGGCTCTTGGTGAAATGTCTTTTCCTCCCACATTCACGTTCTCACTTCTGCTCAGTCCATCTTTCCTGAGGAGCATCTAAACTAACCAACTACTGTTTGAGAATGTGGGAAACCTATTTGTCCGAGCAGCGGTTCACATAACTGCAGTATATGTGCAAAAAGAGCCAGTTCTCTCTGAGCCAGCCCGGTTTGTCGGCCTTCTTTGTTGTTTGTTTTTCTTTTCAAATGTGTTTGTTTCTTCTTTTTTTTTTTTTTGGAAAAAGACCATGTACGGTTATGTCAAGTCCAACACAAGCCGCAGTGATTAAAGCCAAAAAACAATATGAGCAAAATGCAAATGGACAAAATCAAGGGGGAAAAAAACCCACACTCCCTCTGCTCGTCTGTTTTCAACATTAGCTGCTCGTCTGTCTCTGTCATTGACAGTTTCTCCAGGAGATTAAAGGAAGTTCTCTGATGGCTTTCGATGGATTACGAATAACGTTACGGCCATTTTCATTGCAGGGTGAAAACTGCCCATCATTCATAGCGAGGTAACAGGAGAAGAGGGTCTTCCAAACTGAGATAAATAGGAATGTAGTGGATTTGAAGTATAGAGTGACTACGGCTCAGAATCATTTCTGAGGTTTAGCTGAAGCACTCAGCCACAGATAGAGCGTGACACTCATGGATTCAGATAATAATCTGTGCCCTAACCACGCATGACGGGACATCACCAGGAATCAACGCTAACTACATCTGTCATTGAAAAAGACAAGTATGGTGTAAAGAATGATTTTTAGAGCAGAAAGCTACAAATAGAAAGAGCGCATGTTCTGCTTTTTCCAGCTGCTATTCTGGTTTTAGACTTTGAGTGGGAGATGTGTCTAAGACATTACATAAGCTATATTCAAGTGTAGAGTCACACTGTAATGAAACGCTCAGTGCAGTGGGGCAGAATTGCTTGCACAGATTTTTTTGAGGTTATGCTGTTTCTCGAGGTAAGATAAGGGATGACGCAGCAAGGAGCGTTTTGAACAACTCCACGGTGTGATCCAAATACACGATGCTAGAATAAAAACGGAGAACATGCTTTACTTCCAGTCTTCTGTGCTCTTTGTGAACTGCTGACACCGGTGGAACAAATGAGACCAGACAATAGCTGGAAACAAAAACCTCGCGCACTGCACCTTTTCCATTCTGTATTATCACAACTTTCTTAC
Source organism: Datnioides undecimradiatus (assembly GCA_008933995.1). Classification (NCBI taxonomy): domain Eukaryota; kingdom Metazoa; phylum Chordata; class Actinopteri; order Lobotiformes; family Datnioididae; genus Datnioides; species Datnioides undecimradiatus. The sequence goes on along the minus strand of WARS01000046.1, from coordinate 35,385,550 downwards.
CTACACCTATTAAAACGAGCCCCCGCTCTTACATCTGTGTAATACCTCTACCTCCTGGCCTCCTGCTGTGAATGTGTAGGAAAGAATTTATGTCACAGTGACAAAGCGTAATGACTCCATCTGACACCGGGACTATGAGATTTTTTAAAAAACCAATTTACACAATCACCAGCTATCACGTAGCCCGGTTCTGTTTAAACAGGCCTAAGTGGTCTCAGCAGCCGTAGAATAATAAATACTTTTGTAACGTTCTCTCTCCCACAATCTCATTCCCCCACCTTCTCTCTATCCCTCTTGCTCCTCTCTCCTCTGTAAAAGACGGAGAAAGACCCGCATGCCAAATTGGGCACATGTGCAGCAGAAGTGTGAGCCATTAGGTATTCTGTTTACACCACACTAAAATAAATGGAGTGGTTTAAGTTTGGGGATATCCAAGGCCCGGGGTACCAGCTGTCGGGTCGCTCGGTTTGGTCCGCTTCCACTCCCATGTCAACAGGACAGACTGTTTCCTAATTACTGCTGCAGTACGTGGTGTGGTCTCAGTCGCACAGCCGAAGGGGACAGAGGAAAGTGGAGGCAATGACGGGCTCGGCAAACTATTAGAGGGTTGAGTTAACTTTTGTGGAAGTACTGTAAACAGCTCAATGGGCTGACATGGGACCTGGGCTCTGGAGCGTTATTTCAATTCACATGCGTCATGCTCTCTTTCATGTTTGACTGACACCGGTTTGTGTGGTCCTAGCAATAAGAATTAAGATGAATTAAGGATGGTTGTTGGACCTCTGCATTGCTGGTTATTGTTTACATGCACAAAGAAACGTGCCTATGAGCCATATTCTAATTACAGAGTGACTTAGTTTACCTGCGCTCTGGATTCACTGCAGCAGTATTTCCCTGCTGCCATGAATACATCTGCTGCAAACCTCTGTGATGACCCGCCTGCACATACAACAACACACCACTCTGAAAAGGTATGAAAATAGAATCCAGGGAAGTTATGATCTGTTGACATCGCGAGCCTGAGTCTGACTGCGTGCTGACAGAGAAAACTAATGGTCAAAGAAAGTTTCCGCACCGCAGTGATCGCTGGGATATCTAGGAAATCCTGATCAGGTCCTTCATTATGAGAGCATGAGCTCCTCTGTTGATCAACTCTAATGTTTACCTCCACATCTGAGTTAACAAGATTACAAAATGAACTCTCTAGGTAAACGTGGTCATCGTTCCTCGCTGTAAAGTTTGCACGCTACAGAGCGGAAGTCATAAATGAAGCTAAAACACTACTGAACACAAAGACGACCATGTGCACCAATCAGCATTGTACCACATGAGCACTGTGCGCACGCGCGCACACACACACACACACACACACACACACACGTGTGCATACACCATGACGTCCTGTTCCTGCTTCAAGTGGAGGCCTGTCAGAGAGTTGTCAGCACTTCCTGATGCACTTCAGATGGGGCTGGTTGTGATGTGGGCTCTGCTAACTGGTGCAGTCAAGATGCAGCAAGCAGCCACACAATGGGAGCACTTAGCTATCCAGTTAGACACTTAAACAGACGGACAGGGACATCCACAGAGCCAGCCAGTCAGTCTGCTACAAAGGGACTTGAGACGTTACGTATGCATCTTTATGTAAAATAGGCTAATGGGCTAACAGCTAACAGAGGTCCCTGTAAGCCATATGGCCACGACCACAGAGGGAGCTAAGCTGGGCTGGACTGAGCTGAAACTCAGTACTTTACAGCAACAAAGGGAAGAAAGAGGAGGACAGGGAGAGGAGTAATGGTCTCAGAAGTACATTTGGGATCGGTGTTTGGAAATGCAGTGCTTTTCCAGGATACGTGTGACAGCCAATAACTTCTGTATACTGTCAAGTCAAAGAGCAATAAGTTGCCACTTTGCTGATGCTTTGACCCCAAAGGTAAACACATATATAACAGGAGGCTAAGACATTTAAAATGCTCCTATAGGCTCCCATACACAAGCACAACAATAAATGTGGACAATGTAGTTCAGTACCTGTAGAGTAAGGCGTTTTACAGCATCCCAGGCATGTGCGATGAGCTCCTTCATTCTCTCCTCTGAGGTTGCCCATGACTCCTCTGCTGGGCTGTCAGGCATCACCTTCATCGGGATGGACAGGGGGCGGGATTCTGGGAAGAAGGGAAGTGATAATGCAATCAGTCGTCTTCTTGTGCATCAGTTTTCTAGTAATATGTCTACCCAGTACAAATGTACAAATAGGTTTGTTTAAACTTTTGGTCTCGCGATGAAATAACCACTTTAGCACAGTAGTGCTGTAGCACCCTGTAACACATCCTATAAAATCAGCATATGGTAGATGAGAAAATGCCATGTCCTGTATTCATGCTTTATTCAACTCTCTTTATAACTCACTGTTATTTTCATTTACTGTACAGTATCATGTTATATGATGTTTAAGTGACACTTCATTGAGGTGATGTAATGTTGGCACTCAGGTTTCTTGTCTCCTACGGCGAGAGAGGGGGAACTATGGGAACTGAGAGAACGCACGCACACACACACACAGAAATACAGTGTCCCAGACATGACATGTCCTGCTGTGGTCCAGACGAAGGCCGATTGTCTGTGCTGACACTCGTGGCAACAGCCAAGCACACAAATCACACAGCAACAACCCTCTTTATTAGCCTTTGCACTTACTATATAAACCCGAAGGATAAAACACACTTTTTTGGTGAGGAGACAGTTCTTGTGCGAGAAGAAGGCAGATAAAGAAGAAGCCGAGAGGAAGAGAGAGGTGCAGAAGCCGAAACAGAGGGACTGAGACAGAACACACATTCAGCCAGGTTAGCCTGAGGTCTGTGGATGTTAAAGCCATCAGGGCGCCAGAGGTGAGGGAAGGGGGGTCTCTCTGAAGACACATTAAGACATATTCCATGATTTAAAGGTCTGCCTTGCTCAGCAGCTCTATCCCAGAGTTGTCATGAAACACACACACACAAACAGCGGTGATGTCACAGCGCCGCCGTGCCTCCTCAGACGCCACCCTCCCAAAAATCCCTTAAAGAGCCAAAGGGGTTGGCATGGCAACAAGAGTTTGTTGGCGGGGAAATGGACGAAAAGGACGGTTAGTTACCCTGTTTGTGGCCGCTGTGGCAACCTGCCTGAAACTCGTGGGTGGAAGCCTGCGTGTGTGTGTGTGTGTGTGTGTGTCTGTGTATGGCTCGGTGACTAAGGTCACAGGTGCACATGTATGTGTGTGTGTAAGTGGAAGAAAGCAGACTGAAGGCCGAGATCATCGTGTCTGGACTCTTACAGTATTTTCTCACACTCAGCATCCAGGTGCCTCTGGCATTCAGGGACTATGAAATGGACTGTATTCGTCATGATACCTAAAATCAGTGTTGCACCATTTCATACTAAGCACAGTATTTTGACCGCACTGTACATTTGGTGCCTTTGACAGCCCACATTTTCCAATCTGCCTTCTCGCTCATTCTTCCTCCTCAGCTACATTGTTTCTGTGAGCCTCGTGCACAACCTATTCCAGTGTTCGTATACTTCACTAAATATCCACATAGTCACAGATGGCAAAAATTGACTTTGACAGGACAGATTGTGTTTCATGGACTGTCTTTCATTGAGTAATGCGCAGAGAGTGCTGCATAAACCGCCGTGATATCATTGGGTTGTCAATAGTGTTTTGTTGTAGGGGGCTGTGTGTGCATTAGAATACTGCTGTCACACTGCATTAGAGAGCTGTTTCCTGTTCGGCTCTGCAGGGGATCCATATAGACATGACAGAGCACTGTGGCTGCTGCTCTCTGTCATGTGGCCCGGCCGTCTAGACCCAGAAGACTTTACCCCGGGGACTGGGCATGCTCCGTGTACGTGTCTGTGTGTGTGTGTGTGTGTGTGTGTGTGTGTATGTGGGTTTATTTGTAAAGTAGGTAGTGACAATGTTGTGAATGTGCATGGGTATGTTTTCTGAGTGTGTGCATGAGTCAGTGTCTGCACCCCTGCTGACATCAATGTCTATGCTCACAGACAAGTGTGTGGGTGTGTGTGTGTGTGTGTGTGTGGTTGTGTGCAATTAAAGTCCATTGGTGGTTATCACTGGCAATACCACAGTCTCACTACTTACCCGAAGTACCTCCTTGTCCACCAAAACAGCGCCTTACCACATCGGAAAATACATCACAAACATATATCCACATACATTGCCCTGACAACACACGAGAGGAAAACACACTACAACAGACCCCAAACGTGTTCACACCCTGACCAATCATCATCGATGAATTCTTAAAATAAGCCGAGACCACCCTTCTGAGCTTCAGAGAGTCCTGGTCACATGCGCTCACAGGACAGCCCCCCCCCATCCAAATAACAAAAATAATCTCTTACACTACATGAGAGTGTTAAGTGTGAGGGTGGGGTGGATCCTGCATGACTACAAGTTGGAGACTGTGCGCAATTACCAGTATGCGAGCTTGAATGAGTTGCTCCCACCTTCAAAAATGTAATCTGAGTCATATTCTAGAGGAACCCGTGACTCTTCTTGAGATTATTGCTTTTTGGCCAGGCCTCAAAGGTGGCACTGGCTGCAGTTTTCATCTAAAAGCTGGTTATTGCTCTACTTCTTTAGACCTTATGGCTAACCTTCACCTGAAACCCTTTTTTGACTCTGGGGGTAAGCCAGACTGTGAAAGTCCTTCCCCAGAGAGAGTCTGTTAGGCCAATCAGAAAGTGTGCAAGAGTACAGCTAGGCAGTAACAATGCGAGGCCGGTGTGCATGCAGCCCTCCGCTTTGTTTTAAATACCATTCCAGGACTCTGTTTGTTAATCCTGGGGTCATTATTTGGAATGAAACTGCCATATCTTGTTATAGTGACTTGGCGCCCGCCATTTCTGCAGGGAGGGGATTGGGAGAAGGAGAGAGGCGGGTGGGGACAGAGAATGAGAAAGACAGAGAGAACACAAGAGGTCTAAATTCAATGAAAGAGAAATATGACAGGAGCGCCCGAAGCTCTTAAACCTGCCCAGGCCTAACAAGTCCTGAGAGTCCTCTTAAAGTGGGGTTATTCCCCCTGTCTCGTGCCATCTCAGCCATGTCCTCATTTTCACCCTCTGGTAGGCCATTAGGCTAATATCTTATTGGCCAAACTCTGACCATACACCCCTCTCCCCCTCTCCTCCCCCCTCTGTTTTGTTCTCACTCTCTGCAGCCACTCCCTCTGTCTTTCTCTCTTAGTGCTCAGCTGGTGTGCGGAGCTGCCAGTCCAGTCCCCTATAAACATTCTAGCGTTCTGATGGTGATTATTCATCCTCTTTAACAGCTCCATCACATCTACCGGCAAGCGAAAGGCTCCGGCCTTTGAAGCCTGAGCATGTGTCAAGTGATCAGAGAAAACGCGGAGACCGGAGCCCCATTACAACACGCTGACCTTCGAGGCGAGAAGCAAATCAGTGTTGCCTCATTTCGTGGTGTGCAACACAACAGTGCCGCGGCGGAGTAACAGCGCTGTAAAACGTGTGAGGGCGTTTGGTGTGGCGTGTGTAAATCGCACGTGGTACAAATGTGCGGTTCCTGGTCACGATCGAAAAAAGGCATGAACTCACGTGCGCATTCGCTCCACAGTCACACAACACCAGCACCACGAGAGCGGTGGTGAAGCACATGTCCGTCCCATGCGGTTGAGCAAGTCAGCCCTAAAAACAGCCTCGCTGAGGGATCGCTGCGTTTCCCCGATGTCGCCTGCTATCTTTCTGGTATGTTCCCTGTTACAAATGGTTTACAGTGAGTTGAAGTGTTGTATATTCTGTTACAGCTGCGAGCAGAGGCAGCAAATGGGGTTCTTTAATAAACCTGCCCTCCTATTTGTTTTGGATGCAAGTCGGTGTTTATTTAAATATTTACGTGACTCCATTTGTTATGGCGTTATTGAAGCCGCCACGGAATAGTGGCGGTGCGCTCGGGCTGCCTGGTGAGGAACGGAGGTGCGGGTGTGGGCGAGAGGACGGTCTGTTAAGAGTTTTATCTTGTCCTTTTAGTTCTGCCTCCCCACACACACTGTATCCATGAACACTCTGCAGGATAACGCTTTCTGCCAGCTGTGCTCCAGGAATTTGACTCCCAACCAGTCAAGGTAATTGTGGAGGGAAGACTTTTCAAATCCGGCATGTGCAGACTCTGATGTCTCTGGCAGGAAGAAAAGGACGAAGATCAGACACATTTCTCGTTGCAGTCGTCATCACTTTCATCATCATCATCATTATCATCAGAGTTCAGAGTGATCATACACAAAATGGCTATCCAATCTACACAATATTCAGTTGAGATGCTTATCTTGAAAAGAGCGGGGAGGAGAGGGCTTCTGCCAGCCAGACCCTGACACAACACGTGAAGAATGAAAACACAAAGACACGTCTTCTCCGTGTGACACCAAGGGCCTTTGAAACGTCCCCTGCGAAATCATCTCAACCCAGCTTCCAATCCCTTCCTGCTCCCCTGTCATCTGAACTAAACCCCCCTCCAGCCTGCGCACTAATCCAAGCTACGTCTGAGGAACCGCAACTCAACCCCAGCTTCCCTCTCCGCTCCTCTCGCTTCAACCTCAAAAACCACAGCCAACATCCACAGGACCTAATACCCTTATCATTCATGGAAGCAGAAAAGGGATACACGAGGGCGAATCTATTCCTCACACACTGTTCTATCTGTCGTGGAAGGCAGTGAGAGGTTTGTTATGGGCTCATCAGCGTGCAGAGGCCAGAGACCTCCCAATCTAGCGAGGGGAGTCCCCAGCAGACTAGAACCATTCTTCTCCGAGGGGGGGGGCTCCGATCTCATTATTCCTCCTTTTTCTTGTTTTCTTTCCCCACACCAACCATCATTACCTTGATAAATTATTGACTTTACCAGAAAAATTAAACTATATAAATAACTCCACAATGAAAATATTATCCCCTTCTGAAAAGTGCACAGCAGCCAATAAAAACCTGCCTGACTTCCATCAGGCTACTTGGGCTTGGATTATAGCTCTGTGTGACCGTGTAGTTCTGCGTGAAGTCCTCTCATCAGTTCTCTCTCTCTTTTATATATGTTTCTTTCTCCCAAATATATTAATCTGCGTCTTTCCAGAATATATGTCTCTCAGCCGTGAAACCTGGAGTTTCTTTCCTGATCCCCCCCCCCCCCGACGTACTACGGTTGAGGTCACGGAGAAGCCATCAGTTTGGTAGAGCTTTTGTGAGGCCCACAGCCCTGACCACCACCAGATATTGTCTTCTACCTTGCTGATTTCAACACGCACAATGCAAAATGTTTCCATTTCTCTTTTTCTCTTTGCGGTCCTCCTAGTAAACACGAAAATTACATCTAATCCTGTCATCCTGACCACTAGCAGACAGGAACTAAGACAACAGTTCTCGTTCCAGCCTTTAAGAAGCGCAGCCAGATTGCAGGATAGGTTTCTCAGCAAAAGATGTATGTTCTCAGAGCGCCAACGGCTAATTTTAGGATTGAACGGGAAAGCCAGTGAGATCATTACTCTGGTAGATGTTAGAGAACAATGAGAAGCTCGGGAGTTGGGAGGCTCTCGATCAGAAACACAGTACGGCTGCCAACAAGAACATTCATTAGGGACAAATAAAGAAAATACTTAGAGGCTAGTTTTATGTGAACCAATTTGTGGCGTAATTGTGCGGGCAGACAGAAATCGACCTCAAACTGAGGAGAAACAACTTGTTTTCAAAGTCGTCGTTCCACGGCCTTTCTTGTAAAGGATAATCACAGAAAAACAACCGTTAACACTTCTGTGATGATGTTCCTAGGCAACGTTCAAACAAAGCGAATCTGAGTTAAATGACCGGGCTTGTGTTTAGTTTTTAAAAATGAAGTCAAAAATCCCAGCCTCTGTGGTCTATCCACCAGAATATTTAGCCGGAACACACTTTAACCAGTAACAAAAAGCATGACTGACCAGAAATATTACCTATCCCATTATGATTGTGACATTTTGAACAAACAACTTTTAGCAACTTTTAGAAAAGAATAAAAAATGAGTATTTCTATTCAATATGTGTGCAATTCAAAGAGAAACGTGATTCCTTGTGCGAGCAGACCTCTGCGTGTTTAGTAACATGAGCATATCTATAATATCTTTTACCATGTGCTGTGTTCAAAGTCAAAGTCTCATCTGCCAAAACTGGCTTCGCTCCAATTCAGCCAGTGTTGGTTCTGAAGTCAGCGGTGTCTTGTAACATGGTCCCTGTATATTTAACATGTGCAATGACCAAAACCAGAAAGGAAGAGAGACAGAGTGAAATAGTGTGTTGCCAAACAGAACTGAGTGGATATGGGCTCTGAGATCCGAGCTGGGCAGCCCCACAGCCCCAGTATGATATCACCTTGCCCTCAGTGCTTTCTGGGGAAATGATCTGCAGTGAACTGGTTCTGTGTGTCTCTGTACATTTGCCTACACATTAACAGGCACCTTACTAAAAGCCTGCAGGAAAGTCCCCCTTGATTACTACGAAACTGTAGCTAGGGCTGAATGTGGTAACAAAACAACATAACACTCTCTTTACATCATAAAAGTGCCAGGCATGGGTTCAAATGGCCAATTGGAAGCAGGGACATCTAGCTAGTGCAATTGTTCTGAGGAGGCTTTGAACTGCTAAAAACTCTGAAAATGATTTTCTTCCAGTGGATTATGATTTTACTGTAATTCCCTGAGGTGATTTCTGTGGGGAAATCAATAGCTCCAGTGGAAAACTATGATAATCAATAGGCACAGGGAAAGGCTGCTCTCGCCAGTTTATAATCAGGCGGAACAAAACAGCGCTCTATATCAATATACCATACATCCAGCACATCGGGTCATTTAATCTTATAATAGTATTTCAAACAACCACACTCTGGACGTGTGAACTGTTAACTTATATTTTTTGGATTGACCACTTTAGTGCTCAGTGTGGGCCTCAGAGAGTCTCAGGAGAGGAGGAATCAGTTCAAACAGCGGTCTACTGTTAATACGGTTTCTAAGGGAACCTCTGGAAGAATGTACATTGTCCTGTTTTTTCAGCGTGTTTCAGTGAGGGACCAACAGCAGCATTGAGACAGGAACTGGGGAATGAGCAGCACTTACTTAAACGATTTCATTTGTACCAGCAGCTCTTTACAAAGCGTCTCAAGGGAAACCACAATAGGGGTGTGCAGGATTGCAGCACCATACACACGTTACGAGCATTCAGGGGCCAAATATTTGAATTGCACACTTATGGTAAATGAACGTGCAACTAAATACCAGCGTTATGGTTCCTATAAGAACCTCATGACGTCTCCTGCTGAAGGTCATCCGAGCGGCAGCACCAGTGGCAGTCCAGTTGGCTGGCTGCCCCAGCTGAACCCCAGCCAGGCTTATGTGTTTATTCCCAATGCATCCCTGTGAATGGCAGCTCAAACACGTGTTGACTCCAACTGGCAAACTAACCTGCACATCTCTCCTCTGTTTACCTAAATAGATGACTGAGGACCAAAAAAGAAAACGTCTGCAGCAGTGATTACAAACCCCCTTAGAGTCCCCTGAGAAATTATATGCCGGCAATAAACCGACAACCAAAATTGACCTTGTCGTATATCTGGACGTTTATTTGGAGTCACGTTAAAATAAGCTCATTAGAGCTTTCGAGTAAAATGCCAAATGATAATTTAGCACAAAGAAACGAAGAATGTCTTCCTGTGTACCCACTCCAAAATGGGAAAATGAGCCGGGCCATTTCAATTCATTTCTTACGACAACACAATATTTTTTCCCAGCGCAATTATTAATTTGCCTGAAAACCTAGCTTCATCACAACTGATGAGATTAAGGTCCATCAAGACACGGTGGACATTTCTCAGCTGCATTCACATCAGCCTTACCCTTCGGTAAATCATTACTGCTTATTGATTCAACCTAAGCTAAACAGCTGGATCGGATGTCCTGGGGTAAACACGCTGCAATTACAAATAGATTCAGAAAAATCCATCAGATGACTCGCTGCGGCTAAATGGCTTTAGAGATGAAATGCATCCTGCTGACAAGAGAAAGCAGAAGACAGTTTTATGTCCAGCTAACAGTCAGCAAAGTATAAACACCAAAGGCAAACATGATTAACTAATAACCAAGTTGGACTGAAGGGCCGACCCTATCCTGTGTGGTTTTTTTTTTTTTCATTTTTACATTACGGCTCGACCAGAGCGAGCTCCCATCATGTCTCTCCTGTTCAGACATCCAGCTCCTTATTCACGGTGTGCTCCACACATGGTAAAGCAATTAATAAATCATCTTTAGAGAGCCTAATTCCAATCATAACATGTTAGACGTCAGCAGCTCCTCTCCTGAGGTGACTGGAGGGGATTTACAGGAGAAAATCCACCCAAACAACAGAATCCACGTGTTATTCCCATGACCTTGAGGTTTTTGGGAGCCCTGGCTAACCTGGTTCTAATGTGTCTCGCTTTGATTAACGGGGTTTGGTTACGGGGTTAAAATACATGAGTAACATTTCGGGGTGGACTTTTACCTGAGCAAACAGCAGAATCCATAAAATTCTGCATTAAACAATTGTTACCCACAAGGAGGCTGCATGTCAGGATAGATCAGTGTACATATCAAATGTGTGCATCAGGTATCTACCCAAAGACCAGCCAACCCTGGGGAATATGAAGAATTAACATTCCACTTATCATCCTCCAATTAATCACAGGAACGCTGGATTATTAAGAGAAATGAGGTGGAACGGAGTTTCAATTCATGAATCTTAAGCAGTGTATCGAGTATCACCACGATCCAACAAGCCGACGCCATGTGGGGAGTTCACCTTCTTCATTCATGCTCCAAGACACAAAATCATCTTTGCATAAGGGGAAACAAAAGAGTTAATTGCAGGAAGGATGCATTATTATGTAACAGGGATAAGGTGGAGAGAAGGAACTAGAGTACCTGGTGTGCTGCAGGCTCCTCTGTAGTGTTGAGCTGTAGTCTATCAGATCTTCTGACAGCCGGGAGGCTTACTGTTTCACCATGATTAAAACCACAAGGGCCAAATGCCTCTGCCCTTTTCTTATTCTGATTGCTCGCGGAAACAATTTGTAACTTTTCATTACATCTACTCCTGTAACACTGCAGCAATCTTCAGAGAAGATGCTATTCATTTACTTACAAGCCCTATTCCAGCGTGGAGTGTTGGACAGAGGGCACTGAGGCTTGAATTGCAGCAAAATACAGTACCAGAACCTAGTTACCAATGTCTTGTTTTCCCTTCCCTAGAGAAATATTTGGATAAGAAAGAGCTTTAGTCTGACTCAGTATATGTTTCTGACTAACTAATGCAGCCCAACAATGAAACGCCTTATACAAATAACACTAACACACTCCAACAGACGCAGTTTCAGGCCAGATGTGCTGACCAATTTAAATTTCAACATGCTGTGTGTGACTGCATGTATCTGCGAGCGCCTGGTTGGTTCAATCGGAGATCTAGGCTTTGTTTACAGTCAAAAAAACCCCACGTGTGACGTAGACAGAACGACAAAAATGCAGACGGCATGACAACGAAAGTAAAAAGACTACAGGAAGAAAGAGAGAAACAGAAAGACAAACAGACGGCTTGCCAGGCATGAAAAAAGCTTCACAGACAGAAAAACAAAAAGTCAGACACCAAGACGGAGCACCGGTCAGAGAGATGGACAGCTGGCGGATGGGAGGCCGCGCACATCGATAGCCAGTGTACTCTAGTCACTTGAGTGTTGCTGACAAGCTACAGCCTGATTTAACTTTGTGTTTAATATCGGAGCCAACGTGACTGTTTACCGACGACCCCTAATGAGAGAATATACTGTTGAGATGTGAGTAAGCAAAGATGCTGCGGTATGGAAAAGCCATTAGTGCAGATTGGATCAAACGAGGAACAGAGGGAAAACCAGGAGGAAAAGGCAGCGTGACCTTTCAGCTGTGAGCTTTTAAAGCGAGCAAGGAAAGAACCCTAATGGCCTTTTTTTAGACTCTGAAATGTCAAAGGAGCATTTTTCCTATCAAAACACTTGACATGGGGGGAACGTCATACACATGCAATGTTATTTACAGCTAGAGGATGACTTCACCCAAAACGGGGATTCATCACTCCTGTTGGGAACACATCTCCCAGGGACTTAAAAGAAGAAGAAAAAAAGACAAACAACCACTTGCTTATTTCCCCCGACTCGTCACAGTGACGCTTTGGCAGAGAATGTTTCAACCGTTAAAGTGTTTAGAGGTCCTGGAGCCGAAGCACTGCGAGAGTCAAACAGTAGAGACCGGGAAGACTGTTTTTAAATATTTATTTATTCGCTTTTTTTAAACTCTGCTATTCAGTAACATGAAGCTATCCGAGACGTCCCATCGACTCACATTAATGAAATATCTATAGGGGAACATGAGAGAGGGGAGGTGGGCTGTTAGGTTCATAAACACACCGTAGGAGTATTAAATGAAAACCATTTCTGCGGTGAGTAAGGTTCTGCGTTGTGTCATGGACAGCTCCTAAACACTGACTGCTCCAGCTATCCTCCCAGGTAGGAGTGTGAGAGTACATGAGTAGTCTGTGTGTGTGTGTGTGTGTACGTTTCAGGTAGCTTTCTGTGATCCCCATACAATATCCCCAAAGTCCACTAAACAGATTCCTCACGCTAATGAAAATACCATTACAAGCATGTTTTTTTCTTTGCATTTGTAAACGTGATGAACTGTCGGGGAAGCGAGTGCATTCCTCCCTCACCTGTCCTGCAGCCATCAACCATAAACTAAAAGCCCGCAGACGCCGTTGGTGTGCATCACAGTTTCTGACGATAAAGCAAGCAGTCACATCCGAGACAAGGTCCGGAACTGCATCCATCCTCCCTTGTATCTGTCCTCCTCGCCTCTGTTAGTCCAATCTATCCATCTCCGTCCAAAGGTTCAGAGTTTCCTACTTAGAGACGGTATCGACTTGGAAAATTCTGGAAAGTATCTAAGGAAGGGGCCAAAGCCATGCTTCAAGAGTGTGTGAACCTGTCTGTGTGTTGCAGGTACAGGTGTGTACATGTATTAACCTTCCAACCTATATGTACATGCCTGCACATATGCGCGCGTGTGTGTCTGTGATGATATGTGCATGTATTTTCTGTGGGTTTGTGCGTGCGTGTGTGCGAGCTGGATGTGTTTGTTCTGAACAGGGGGGTCCCAGAAAGTGGAAAACTGGCACAGGGGAAGGCTCCACACAGCCAAGCCACTCATCTATTCTGGGCATCCAAGCCCACAGTAATACTACCAGAGGAGGAAAACAGAGGAGGACATGCCTGTATTATGTGGTGTCCTCTGAGAAAAGGGTTCACTCAGGTGTCAGTGAGCTCGAGTGCGTTATGTAACAACATAGTAACATGGATTCATAGCATAGAAACAAGGTTAAATGCGGCAATTTGTTGTTACTCCGCTGCTGAAACACCATATCCTCAGACACAGAAACAGTGGCAGTTATTGCAAATACCAAGGGAGACGTAAATGTCACTGTGGTTTTTCATGCGTATATTAATCTTTACACAAAACACATCTGAAAACAAACACTGGGAGGAGACCTTTTACTGAACCCGCGGCCACCCCTGCTCACTTTTTGCGCGTAAACCTCTCAGCAACATGGATTTAATGTCACATTATTGTATAATATGCAGCGTCAATGTAATATATCCAATACTATATCCATGGAACAGTGTGGGCTTGGTAAACCTACCTGTCACTGTCTTGGTTTTGACGGGGCTGCTGGCGTAGTCTGAGGCCTGATTGGAGGGCTGTTTGGCCATTGGCGTGCTCCCTACCGACACCTCGTCCTCTCTCCTCTTGGCTGGAGGAATTGAACCTGGAGTCTGCAATGACATCACGGCATGACTGAGCACCTACGAGGCCACGAGAAAGCACATATGTTGTTTTATTCTAACATGAACGCTCAGTAAATGATGTTTATGGTCACAGATTATTCAAATACTGTTCTGTGTTTCACCAACTCTGCTGTGTGTTAGTAAGGGAGTGATCCAGAGATAACGTAGGGGAGCTTTAAAGATCTGGGTTAATCAGGAGACACAATGAAAATGCAATGCAAGACAGAAAGGGAGGCAGAGAAAGAAAGAGAAGAGAAAATGCAATGGAACACAACAGAGGCCTCCAAGACCAACAAGGACCAGTGACAGCTCCATGTTTTTTTTGAGCAGTCTCCCATGCTGCTGGTAGGCCAAACACACACACACACACACACACACACACAGGCTGGCAGTGAGATGGCTGAAAGACAGAGAAGTGGAAGGCTGGTCTGAAATAAGGAAACCCCATTAGCATCAGCCAGCAGCAGCAATAGGCTATGATGCAGCTGCACAAGGCCACAGGCCAACCACGTACTGCAGCCTGTGTAAATACACACACATACACACACACACACACACACACACACACACACACTGATGCAGTTGCTTTTCAAAGACTGGGTCAGGACCCAAAGGCTGGTTGTGGTGAGATTAAAAATGGGCCCCCAAATTACATTAGTATTTGAAACTACTGACTGAGGTATGACGCCAAATCCTTCCAAGGCTTTAACAGTTTAACATAGGGTGAATGGAGAACTGTAGGCCAGTAGGTTAGTTGCCCAAAGTCAGGTTTAACTTAAGAAATCACATTCAGGTCTGATGAAGATCTGCTTAAAAATGCTTAAAGTACTCTTTAATTAGACAGCCACCTGCAGATGCATCCCAGACATTTACAAACAAACACGATCATGCATGTTTGAGAAAAACCCCTAAAATACTCATTTATAGAATATTCAAGACGCTAAAATGCAAAATGCAAACTGGAGAAAAAGGATGATCTATAATTCGCTGTGCACCCTTTGTGGAAAATCTGCGCTTGGCCACATTTTAACACACTATGCTGAAAGCAGGTACCTTACCCAGTGACCATCGCTCATTCCTGGTGGATGACATAGTATGAGCTAACTCCTTCTACCGCACACACTGGGAGAGAGGAAGGCGGGGGGGGGGGTGCAGCCAAGGCATATGCCTCTTCGGTTTTCAACCTTTTTTCCTCTCGTTCCCTTTCTTTTCATTCCCGGTTCCATAACCATCTCCCTCTCTCATTCTCCGGTGTTTCCTGCTCACTCTGGTAGTTTCAGTTTACTTTTAATTCAGCCTCCCTCTCCTTTCTCGGCACATTCTGTATACTCTCCTGTTTTCCCTTTTCTCTTGTGTCCGCTTTGTTTTATACCCTTCTTACTCAGTTCCCTGGTGTTTTCATTTGCCCTTCCATATGTTTCTTTTCACCCCCTCCCGTACCTGTCCTCTCTCTATCATACCCTGTCCATTGTTTCTTCTTCTCTCTGATACTTTCTCCCATCCTTGTCCTGTTTTCTGCTCTAACTACCTCCTTTCTTATCATTTCCTGTCACCCTGACCCTTACCAGTCAGTGTCCTCCACAGGCTGTTGTCTGGCCTTCAGCTGGAGGCCTTGCCAAACCAGCTAGGCCTTGAGAAGCGACCCTGACAGGCAGCTGCTGGCCTCACACAAGCACACACGTGAACACGGGCACAAACACACTCAGCCTACACGTAAGCTGCAGCATGTCCACACACACACACACACACACACACACACACACACAGCATACGGTGTTGTGTATCCTTCACACTGGCTGCAGTTCAACTCATAACATCTGTTTACCCCTGTACAGTAACAACCTCCAGAGTAAGGGGTTGGTGCAATTAACTCCCTCTCTCTTTGTCAGTCACACACACATGCATGCTGACAGCCTCTCCAAACTGCAGGAGGCATGAAACAGAACAACTTGTTGAAAAAAAAAAACATTTAAAGTATTACAATATGATACTTTCATGTACTATATATATTTATGTGCCTTTATGGGGTGAACCTGGGCTATATCCCAGGCAATCGGACTGAGCATGTCTGCATGTGTGTTTGTGTGTGTGCCTGAGCGTGTGTAGTGTGGGCACAGAACATTCAATGTCCATAACCATCACCATGACCCCTGTCAAATAAATAGAGAGAGACTGGATGGAAGACAGGGAGCAGAGCACATGGAAAAAGGTAGCTGGGAAAGAGAAGTCCGGGGAAAGGGAGGGAGGGAGACATTTACATTCGCTTCAGGCTCTTATATGGAGTGACTGAGAGTGAGTGCAATGGTAGAATATGCTGCAGGGGCTTGATTAATACAAATTACAAGTTAACTATGTAAAATGTCAAAAGTAAATGTGTACATGCAGACACAGGGGGTGGGGAAGAGAAACTGATTTTAGTCTGATGCAGGATCAAGTACCTGCTGCTGCTGCCTGCTGCTCCCTCTGTGAGGTTGGTACAACAGCCATGTGCAGAAGACCGGGTCCACGTTGACAGCGATGCCTTGGACACTGACCAGGAGGACTCCACCTGGAAAACACAAAGTTTTGAGATTACCACTGAGGGGAAAGAAAAGCTGTGATGAATGGGCCGTTGTTCCAAGAATAATGATTAGTGAGCATGTACAGCACATCTGTCTTGCTTTTCCTAAATCAAAATGAATGCAGACCAATTTTTCAAAAAGCACTCGAGGAATGCACCGGTAATGCTAAACTTAGGTGATCAACACAAAAGGATCCAGATCAAGAGGTACGCAGGCAGATTAAAGTGGAAGTCATCTCAACACACATAGGCGGAAATGTTCCGGCGCAGTCGCTGCAACTCTCTCTGCAAAGCAGGAGGCACATCGATACAGATCGCTGAAATCAATGTCAGGTAATAACCACCGAGTGAAGGTGACTTAGGGCAAATCTGCTCAGATTGAGTGTCGGGTTGTTCCACTCAGGCGCAGTTTACTCTTTGTCCTAATGACCTGCTGGTGGGTATCGAGCCTACTTGCTGGAGCGGCAGCAAGGAGCGCAGTTTGTTTCAATTGTGCTGTTCAAAGTGGTATCACACTAAGCCAAGAATAACATTTTCTTTTGATAAATTTCTATGAAACTCAAGACTTTCTCTGGGTTTTGGTTTACTCTTAAATAATAATCTTTACCAACAATAAGCGGGCCCTGAGGTAATGCATTAGGATCCTATCAATAATGATTCCCATGCCGGCAGGATTAGCGCAGGGTCTCTGGCGTGCCGTGGAACGTCCCAGCATGACGATAGGAGGATGTTTCAGCTCTAGCAGTACTTTCAGCAGTTTAATGGAGCTTTGGACAAGACCCCGGTCTTCTGTTTCAGGCCCTGAGGCGAAGCTGTGTGTGTGTGTGTGTGTGTGTGTGTGTGAGTGTGAATGTGTAAATGTGTGTGTGCACTTCACCTCAGACAAAGCCTGATTGCTTGTTGCTCTGCCTAACGTTTTACTGTCTCTAAAGCATGAACAAAGCACAATTATAAACTCTCCCCCGACACATGCACGCACACACACACACAAACACACATATTTGTGTTACACCAGCTCTTTAGCTTGGCAGGAATCACTCCCTCCTCCATTATTCCCTGTGAACAATGCAAATAAAACGGCTCTAATTTGCTCCACTTTTACAGCACTCAGTGATTTGTGGCCTGTGAGCCTGTGTGTGTATGCATGTGTTTGCAGTGTGAAGGAAATGTGTATAGTTGAAAGTACAGGCAACGTGAAATGTGTGCGTATGTCCAGTCTGACGTTATACAGCATATGCATGTATCTGTGTGTGTGATCATTATTCACCAGGTGTACTTGAACCCTGAGCTATGGTTTGTTACTGGCACAGAACCCCGTCTGGGCAGAGGGGAAACTTTCTCATTGGATCAAGTCAAACTGACTCACATTTATTCCTCTCTTGCCTCATCTATCTTTCTACTTTCCGTCACTTTCATCCTCGTGTCTCTTCACTATTTCCCTGTCCGTCCACACTTGTCTCCATAACAACAGCCTTACTGGCATTTGTTCAATTCCAGTCTGAATTCACTTGTATCCTTCATCTCTGCATTTTCCTCACAACGTGTCTCCTCTTCCTTCAGGTCCCCCCGTCACTT
This sequence comes from Datnioides undecimradiatus, assembly GCA_008933995.1. Lineage (NCBI taxonomy): Eukaryota > Metazoa > Chordata > Actinopteri > Lobotiformes > Datnioididae > Datnioides > Datnioides undecimradiatus. The sequence goes on along the minus strand of WARS01000046.1, from coordinate 35,367,485 downwards.
TCCCCTCCTTCCATCCTTCCTTGCTCCTGCCCCCTATACTCTTTCACCCCTCTTTACCCTTCCTTCTGAAACCATACCTCCACCCTTCCTCGTCATCCTACATCCACCTCTCTCCCCCTCCTTGACGAGGATTCATAACCTCAGCCCTGTGGCTTGAACTCCTATACCGCAGTGTGGCTGCTTAATAGGCTTTGGCTGTGGCTGTAGTGCTGGGGCCTGGCTTCAAGTGGTTTCATCATAGCCCAGAACAGCGTGAGCAGTATAGGACCCAAAAGGCCGGGAATGGGCTGAGTAGTGAAGATGTATTCAATCAGTTGACCCAAAGTTGTGGTCTACAGGAGGCACTGAGCACGACAAAGCACATTCAGCAGAAATGAGTCATAGCGCAATAAATCATGTAGCTTAGTAGATGGATTGTTTATTTAACAGTTATTACAGAGATAAATGAGCAAATAAAAAGATATAAAATGCATAATTGCAGATGACTCTCTCAACCAGAAAGAGTCAGCCGTGGGCTTTGCACACCATCAGTATGAATTAAAGCCAATGCAGCCTGAAGGCAAAGCGTTTCCTTCTAAACTGAAGGTGGAACAGAGAGTGGTCACTTTTGGGTTTGTTTAACTGTGCACCCAACTTCATCTCCGGATGTCTCCGGATGTGAAAAAGTCGTGCGGTTGCTTTGCAGTGCCAGAGCCTCTTCATTGCCGTGAGCAAATACGGTAAACAAAAATCCACCCATGTAAATTTCCATCAGAACAAAACTGCCTCATCATCAGACGAATGGTGCTGACTTGTTGAGTCTATTAAAGTCGAGCAAGTTGGTTGCTTAAACAGCAGAGCAAGCTGAAGGACCCGGTGGTGCATCAGCAGCGTTTGAAGTGTGGTGCCAGCAGCTGTCGTCTTATTGTGGCTGTGTGTCATGTCTGTTTGGCTTCAGCCAATGACAGCCTTGACCATTTTGATCCATCACAACACCACTCAGAAGGCTCTCCTTCTGAGATTAACAAAGCAAACACCCTTTTCTCTCTCTCCGCCAGTTTGACAGTGACACAGAAACAAAATATGTGTTGACCTGGCTTTTGAGGCTTTGAAGACCAAGGCTTTGCCATCCACACTGTTTTCTTGTTTCATCACTGTGTTGACATAAGTGCAGCGGAGTGACACCTCCTTTGAAGCGCGCAGCACCATGAAACGGCATGGCATGCTCAGAGGGCTCACTGTTGTTTTTCTCCGCTCTAACAGGGTGGCATATGGGTAATTACAGAAAGTGATGACAATGATAACAGAGGTGTTTTTCTTACTTCCTAAATGAATCCTCAGGAAAACACCAGAGAACTGCCCAGTGGCCTAGAGTCTGCAACGCCACGCAACCGCAGAGTGTACGTGCAGGCATCTGTGAAGACACACTTACCTTGACTCACCCACAGTGGGCCTATTAATGTCAAAGGTGTTTTTTTTCTTCAGTGGCTTAAGACCAGTAGAGTTAAAAGAGAGCACGGGGCTGCTGGTGTTGTTTTACAGCTGTCTGACATCAGGCTGCTCACAGCCTGAGGCTAAGGTAGAGCATTAGACCAGACTGAGAGGAGGGCCTACAAACTTAAAGCCCTGTCTAGGTTCTTGTGTCAGTCTTTCCTGGGCCAACAGCTCCGGTAAACTAGCAGCCACACATCTCTTTATCTTCATATTGTCTTTTTATCAGGTTACGTGGTTTATACATTGACATTTTTCAATGCAAAATCTGCTTTTGTTCAGTCACTGCAAGCATGAAATTCAATAAACTGGGAGCGGTTAGGTCAGTGCAAGTTCAAAACCAAGTCCCACAGTGGAGACCAAAGCCCTGATTGGGGTCACAGAGGGCGCAACCTCCCAACTACGAGGCCGTGACCCCACCATCAGAGTTACAGACAGACAAGGAGAGGTGGGAGGCGCTCACCATCCACCCCCCAGGTAGTCGGAGGGGGGAGGATTCATGTTCACGCCAGCTAATCGCCCCCTCAGAATCGCTTCATTGTTGGACGTGAGGCAGCGCTGGGACCCTGCGTCCAGCTTCTCCAACAGAAAATAAATAAATATAGCCCAGCCCGCGTCAGCCAGATGACTTCTGACAGGTTTGGTTAATTTCGAAGCCAAGTAGCAAAACAAAACATTACGCCAGCGTGCGGGGCCTACGCTGCCTTTAATTGCTTTTCCGATGAGCTCATGACTCGAAGGTGTCCTGGAGCGAGCCATGCAGCCCGACAGGTGTTCTACCAGTGTGAGTGTCTGTGTCTATGAATGTATGTTTGTGTGTGTCTGTGTGTGTGTGCTAGAGAGCTGGAGCTGTTGACACCACTGAAAAGGGACTCAGCTGTGTGTGGGTGGGTGCAAGGAACAGCGTGTGCACTTTGTTGTGTGTGTGTGTGTAACAGAAGTGTGTACACACATCTTTGTGAACATAAGGAAGTGTTTCTATTAGTATTCAGTTGTGTGTGCACTGTAGGACGGTGAACAGACACTGACTCATGAACCCACACACCTTCCTGCTCTCTCTCACACACACACACACACAAACCACACTCTGACACACATTCACTGTACTGCTGTTCCCCTGCCGTGCTGTGACCCAGCGGCCCGGGGGCAATGCCGCCGCAGGAGCCCAGGGGCTCAGGAAGGACACAGGCATGTTTGACTGGAAACAGATCCTGGCCTACGCAAAGCCTGCTCTCACTCTGGGCCCATGCAACTCTCTGCACTGGGTAGCGGTATATACTATGTGTGTGTGGTTTTAAGAGAATATAAGGGTATGTGCGTAAGTGTGCGTGTGTCTTTCAACATGGCCCAACTGCGGTAGCCTGCAGCTGACAGGCTAGACCCACCTCGTAAAGGTTGACTACGGCTGTGGGTACAGTAACAGTAATGGGCAGGAAGAAAGCTGGAGAGCCGTTCAACCAGCGAGGGAGTCAGTGAGAGGCAGACTGAGGGAGAGATGGAGCAACAGAAGCAGAGAAACACCTAAAAATAAAATCGAAAGACAGAATCGCAGACACACGCTCAGAGGGAGAGAAAGAAAACAGAGAACGACAAAGACAGACAGAGTGGACAGAGATACAGTCCATTAACAGAACGTACAGAACATGAGGATGATGAGAAAGTATTTTTCTAATCTACATGATAAGTGAGTCAGACTCGGGCTTTGGCCATGGATCTGTATGATTTATGGGTTGACTACAGTAAGTCTCCATACATGCAAGGTCCTGTGAACCGGATATATCACATACAGCCAAGTCTGGATAAGCACTAAGAGTGCAAGTGTGTGTGTTACATGCATGTCTGAAAGGTCCACCTAAATACATCAACTGCATCATTCAAAACTGCGTATGCACATGCACGCACTGTACACACACTCCGATAAACAACATGTGCACGGCGCAGAATGAGCGCATGTCAACACGTGCATGCGGATGGTTCTGTATGTAATGTGCACAGGGCTGTATCTCATCCACAGAGAGGGATCCTTCCCCGTTCCCATCGGGCCTCAGGCTCCATCTTTCCCATCTGCTAGGTCTGGTGACTCATGGTTGTTAGCTGTGGACTTGACACATTTCTCAGGCTGAGGTTCAAATCCAGACAAAAGCACCGAGCATGCTGCAGTGCTGCTGTCTGCAGAGCTCTGGGTGGTGCCTCACTCAACAGTAGCAAAACCTGCGCACGTACGGGTGTGTCGCTACGCTAATGTTTGCACGTTATATGTAAAGAGATACAATGAATGATTTGGGGGATTTCAATAACACTAGGACACAACTGAATAAACTCTGCACAGCCAATGGTCCATTTTTACTTTTTTTTTTTTTCATAATCCAAATAACAGAACACACACTAAATACTCGAGCATGGAAGCATGGACTTATGCACCCAAGTATGTACAGCAGACGGGTAGTGAGGCCAGATGAAGGGTCTAAAGCAGCAGCACAGCAGCTCTGCCTAGCTCCATATGTTGATAAGAGGCTCTGCAGCCATACGCCTCGTCCCCCACCCCCCCCTTCTAGTTGATTCCTAGCCTCCATAAATCCACATCAACTCTCACGGTGTTGAAAAGACAACCAGACAGCGCACAATTGGTGCCTGTGCCCCTGCTGAAACCCAAGCAGCTCTGATTTGGACTATTCCAGCTGTTATCTCTCTTCCTATCCCCTCTCTCCTACACCATTTCTCCGATATGCCCACAAAAATACGCTCTCTTTCTGTCTCCCTCACTTCAAATCACACCGCAGGAAAATGCTTAAAGTCACGACCAAATGTGACCTGGCCCTTGTCAGCAAGATAGCTAGCCTTCTTAATGAGAGACAAAGCAGACTCAGTCCTGATTGCATTAATGTATCATTACCGTATCCATCATGCACATACAGTGCACTGTGTGAACTCTAAATGAGCCCCAGTGTAATGTAAGAGGAACAGGAGAGACACTTCTGAGCTCATTAAAATAAACAGACTTCTGCTTCTGCTGCTGCTTTCCCACAGACAGTTTCAGTTTTGTGTAGTTACCTTGAAAACTCCTTATCGCTGCTATCATTCAGATGGCTCATGGGCTTTCTCTGCAGTTCAAGCTGAGTTCTCTCAGTTTGTCATGACGAGAGGGGGAGTTGAGCAATTCAACGTCTGTCATTAGCCGGGGGTCCTTTCCAAGTATTTTTAAATGAATTGCAATGTAACAGAGGAAAAAGCTTAATGTAAATGGCACAATTTGAAGTTTACGTGAGATCGGTGTTATGTTTCCTATGCTCGAGCCTGAAATGTCCGTCCAGAAGTTATGTAATTAAAAAGCAGAGGAAATACTTTGTCAAATAAATAACGGCGTGAGTCCGTCTTCATACAAATATTAACAACTTGAGGCTGTTTGTGTGCAAAAAATATAAATATTTGGCGAGAGTTTAGATGTACACAAATCAAAGTGGACACAAAGCAGAAAACTGTAACATGCAGATGGGCAGGAAAGCTCAAGCCGCTTCAAATGCCTATCTGCACGTTTCTTTACAGCCATCCTCGTGTTGACGTTTTGTGGACTTCTGTTTATTTGATCGCATTAAAAGCTTGAAATATTTCACTCTTAGCGAGCGAGGGGCTTCCATTCTTCTTTAGTTTGTTTTTCCCTCTGGGTCCCTTTGGAAACTACAGCGGTATTTGATGTGGATTCCCAAAACTGATCCAATAGTTTCACAACAATTCAAAAGTGGTTTTGGAGTTTCTGAAATATTTGTTAAACATTAATCCATTACGACCAATGCAAATGACATTTGGGTTGTTATTTGGGCACAAGGGTCCACAGGCTGCGGTACCACGACAATTAACTGGCTCTTTACAATGTGATGATTTTATTTTCATCATTAGACGGCACAGAATATGGCTCAAAGTTGTTACCAAGAAGATAAAATAATAGCAAAAATAAACTGTTTATCTCTTTTTTATGTTATTTATGATGCTTTGTGTTTCTGCTGTGTGCTGTTTTTTCTTTATTGACCTATATTTTACTTGACATTTGAGCCTAATTTTTGTCTTAATTTCCCCTTCACTGTTTTACAACTCTTCCCCTTCTGTGGTTTTTCTAAGATCCCGCGTTAATTGCTTCCCCTTCAGCTCCTTTGAATAACTTCTCCAAAATATCCTGTCATCCGCCGTTGCCTCTCCGACTCTCTGTCTCTATCTACAAACTGACCAGCTTCATGATCCAGCTGTCTTTTGCAACAAACATCCAGATGGTGGGCGTCCAATCCCATCTTCTGCAGTGATCCTCTTCAGCTCTCTCCACAGCCCTCAGCTTTCTGGAGAGCACGCGAGACAATTGAGGACGAGATCCTGTCTTCAATTAGTTTCTACTCTCTCCACCTCTCCGCAGAATCTCTGTTCCCTCAGTCTTTCAGCTTGGCCTTTTGTTAGACTTAGTAATGATCTCAGTGACAGATCAAAGTCCTCTGGTTGAGATTTGGGGTCACTCAGGAAGCTGGAAATGCTGCAGTGAGGAATCTGACGTTTGCACGGCAGTATGCAATAGATCCTCTCCTTTGGTCTGTCTGTCTATGTACTGTATCTATCTGTCTACTGGTCTGGCTGTCAGCCAGTCAACTGGTCTGACTATCTGTCAGGCGATTTGTCTGTACGGCGAGCAGAGTCAAGTTCATTTTAAACCGTCTTTCCATTTTGGCAACGTGAGGTGATAAGCAGTCACTGATGAGCCATTTTTGCACTGTGCTCCTCAGAGATCAATAAAAAGAGCAAGGCCAGCATTTTAATGTTTTACTCCTTGGATGTTCACTTCATTACTGCTCGCGTTAGCTACCGGGTTCTTATATTTATTCCAAAGAAAACGTTGAGGCTGCTGCCAGAAATGAGGGAAAAACATAATTTTCTGTACACCAGAGGATTTCTTACTGGGAAAACCTACACAGCACCAAAAGCTGAGAAACATTCTCATAAAAACCTTCAGGATCCATAGAGAGAATTTGTGTTTTCTTATAACAAATGAGAGTGTATCAAAATAAATTCAATTAAAGGGAATGATTATGGTTTTAACAAACTATGTTTTCACAGTGCGAACTGAGCAGTGGATCAGTGCTCCGCTCAGCTTGTGCAGTTGGGCGCGATAACACAGTTCCTGTTCAGATGATTGAAAAAATATCTGTCATCTATAACTTAGTCAAAACAAGCCATCGTTTGAAATCATTATTTAAATACAGGTCACATATTTGTGTGTGCATAGCGTACGAACACACACACCTACTTGCACAGCACTGTGTGTATATGCAAGAGTGTGTTTTTACTCTCTATTAACCTCACTAACTATAGCTGTGTCTACCTCTCACTTTCCCATTATTGTGATTGTGCTCTCTCTCTGCAGACCGACAGCAGAATAATAAATACAGTTGGATATGGAGAACAAGAGAGAGTAGTGGGTAGTGGAGAGTTATTTGCACCAACTAGCTAATATCTCTCGACCCCCCTCCTTCCATCCATCTCTATTTTTCTCAGGTTCAGTCTCTGTGGGTCTCCTCTCAGTTCCCGCTCCCACTATCCACCTCATCCTCTTCTTGCTTGCCACAGTAGATTGAAGATTACTCCTCTTAAAGACATAGCCTTAAGTGGTTGCACATTTGAACCATTTAGCAATTTGGTCTAATGGCTTCAGGATGAGCTATTTTAGCGGCGATGCAGGGACGAAGGGATAGAGGGATGGAAGGGGTGTAAAGCACGATGAAACACTAGCTCTGATTGGCTGGATCTCGTCGTCCAGGAAGGGGGTCAATGCGGTGTCAACGCCACGAGGGATGAGCTCAAACAGAGATAGGATGATTACAGCTGAACAATTAGAAGTTAGTGGGTGGAGAAAGAGATTCCAAGACATACCATAATGCAAGGATGAAGATTATATATGGTTGTTTTAGATTCACACAAGTCCTGTGTTAGAGTAAGGTCATGGCTAAACTGATAAAGTGAGCTTCTCCTGGTGGATTAGGACAGACAGGGAGAGATAAATGCTCTCTCACTGTTGTGTCAATTAACCCCGAAACCCCAACCCTCACATGAAACTCTGGGTTACAAATTCCATGAGTCCAGATGACAGATAACCATGATAGCACACCAAGGACATGCACCTCGATGTGTGTGCATGCATGTGTTTGTGTGTGCGTGTGTCCTGAAGCTTCAGAGGAAGAGCTCCTCCGCTTCTCTGGCCTGTAATTAGTCACTGTTGAGTGAAGCCACGGTTTGAGCACTCGTCACTGAGAGCAGAGCAAAGGCAGAGTGCGCGTCTTGTTTTTGGAGGATGTCACTCATGTCTGCACACACGCTGATGATAAGGAAGACGTGTTTACACCCATCAGAGCTGTATTTAATACAGTCAGACATCACACATACAGACAGACATGTGCTCGTGCACGTACACACAAATAAAGAATGCTCGGGCCACCTGCAACACAGGACGTCCAAACTACTATCAGCTGCCCTACATTAACAAACCGTGGCACAAAAGCAGTGATGAGTCAGCTACTCTAAACACACTTGAAATGCTCCCCAGACTGGCTTACTGCACACCAACAGGGCAGACGGGGGGGGGAGGAAGAGACAAAGAACACAGAGGAGAAGAAGGGACAAGGAAAGGAAATGATGGGAGGAAAGAGGAGGGTTCAGGGTAAAAAGGGAGGAGGCAGGAGAGATATATTGGGATTGGGAGGAAGAGAGGGAGGTAGGACGGATCAGTCTTTGAAGGTAGAGAAGAAGGAGCAGCAGCTGACAGAGAGGCTGCGCTTTATCCTTCAGCCTCTCTATCTGTCCTTTGCACCCATAAGTCACAGAAAAGAAGCTAATTAAAATTTCCATATGAAGATATAAATACTCTATGATGATGCACACAGTACACACGTACTGCTGTCAGGCAGAACCGAGAGCAGAGTAACACTCGCACTGTTCTGTAGACTGTTGTTCATCTCATAACACCACCGCACCATTCCTGATACATGCAACCTTGAGACAGCGCAGACAGCGAGAGCTGCAGAGGCCAGCTCACCAGCAGTTCGCCTCCCTTTTTTTTTTGGGTTGTCTGTCTGCCGACGAAAATACAGGAGATGACATATTTGGCCACGGCGACGGGACAAATCCCAAGGTGATCCGAAAATGCCTGACATGAATGTCTCCGAGGAAATGGTCGACTTGATGAAAATGTTTTCTGTCTAGACTCCTGAACTTCACAAAGGGACAAGTCTTGAGAATTAGTGGCCCATGCCATTTACCGGAAAGTAATGGGAAAAAGTGTCCTAACCATCTGACCCACCGAACTGCTGGTCATTATTAACCCTTGATGTTATCTTCAAAACACGCCGTTTTAAGAGGGGAATGCACAATTCATTGCATGATCTACTGGCTGTGTTACTAACAGCTAGATCAGGCACCATAGATGGTCAATGATCTCTTTAGTGGCATTAGCTAAACCTCCACACAGTTGAAGAATGCAGGCCGAGAGCCCTGCTGTTTGGGTTAAATCCACACCACACATTTACTCCTCAGACCGAGGCCTGCCAAGATAATAGCTGGTCATATCAGAAACATGTTATTTCACGAGCTTCCCCACTCAGAATTATCACTAACAATTTCATATGGCAAACTTTGCGGCCTTACGTCCAGTGCGTGCTCATTTTAAGATATGTGTGCAAGCCCGATAAGCTAATAGAAAAACATTCCCCCTTAGCTTCAGCCAGCCCGTGTAAGCAGGGCCTGCATTTATCAGTGTCACGGCCGTGGCTTGTATTCACACAGCAGAAATATTCAATTAAATAACCCCGATTTATAAAAGATGACAAGGTTCACATTTGTTGCTTTTTCAGCAGTGACTATATCAGAATTAACAAGGGTGAGCGGGAAATTTACATCTCTCATTCAGGTGAGGGTGGTGAACCTCTGTGATGCAGGCCAGGTGATCTGAGATGTCTATGCCACTATTATTAGAAGCTTTTTACAAACATGGTGGCTGGACTTTTAATTATGAGCCAGAGGAGGTTGGTGGAAGCTAATCTCTAGTGGCTATTAGTGTCGGGAACTAGTCCTTTCATCTACAGGCCTTGTATATGCTGTGAGGGGAAGAGAGTGGTGCTCCGACTGCCTGTGTTTACTGCCTGTTTATCTAAGTGGGCATGTGGGGGGCTGGAGGGCCATGGAAGGTCAAACCACACACAGCGAGAGGAGTCCAGGAACCCCAGAGGACCACTAAAAGTGATGAGATTTTACAACTACTGCTTCGTCTATGACTACTGCTGCTGCTGCTGCACACACACACTCACGCACGCACACGTTTGTAGTAACAGACTGACATACACACACCCCTGACTCAGAGTGATGAGAGTTTATTACTACTGTGTTGAGACTAAGTGCCCCCGGGGCAGGAAGACAAGTCGAGGGTTCCTGTGGACCTTAAGGCCCCCAAGGCAAAGAGAGGGAAACGGGGCTTTGAGGAAGACCAAGCATGTATATACAAAATTGTTACTTTAAATCTTCTGTATTTACATTACACGCTGGGGCTGAAATACACTAATATGATTTCAAACTAACAATTTATTAACAGTTTAGCCTACCTCCATTCATTTCATCATTCTATAGACAAAACTATAGAGTGACTTTGGCGTTACAGATGAATTTTAAACTTTAGACCGCAGCAACCCTTTTCACATCAGAGGCAAAGCCACTGATGTGACGCCTACGTTGAGCAGTGAGCAAATATATGAGAGGAGTTTGCTTCACAGCAGATGGTCATGCTGCCACCACCTGTGTGCCGTCGCTCTTTAGTACCAGCGCCTGCACAGAGGACTGCTTTGTGCCTACCAGGAGAGAGAGAGAGCAGGGGATACTGAGAAAGCCACTAGCAACCAGCAAATCAAAGGCAAGCAGTCTGGTTTGTTTTCTCACGGTACAGGGCCCGAGTGAAAAAAACGGACTAAATAAAATAAACCTTTAATTTGACTGAAATTGGAGGCAACAAGCGCTGCTGTAAGAAAAGGCTGTGAAGTGTGATTTCTTGCGGTTTGGGTTAATCCTGATTGAGGAGCCCCTGAGTTGAAATGTCAGCAATATGAGACTAAAACAAAAATAATTACATCCAGGGTTAATGAACACAACTGCCTGAGGCGCAGGGAACTAGAGAGGAAAGGGAGGGGGAGGGGGCTAGAGAGCGAGTGGGAGAAGGTAAAAAAAGACAGAAGGAGAATGAGAGTCTTCTAAAGAACAAGTTAAAGGGGCAAGTTGCCCTCATTTCTCAAACAGAAAGGGTCAAAATCATAGACCCATATTTGTCTTCATCTGAGCAGCGAACCCTCTCAGTCCCTTTGGTAGAATAATAAATTGTAAGTGAGCGGGCTGGCATTCTGATACAGGAACATCCATCTGGGCCTTTGCTATGCCCTGGGTGCTGTTTCCCCAAAAGACCAATGACTTGCATGGCTAAAGGATGAAACATGAAGCATGCCTCCCTTTTAACCACTGCACTGCCCCTCAGGTTTACCGCATCGCGCTCCAACCTGCTTTCATCTCGCTGTTATGTCTACACACACTATCTCAGCTGTGCAGGGAGCTGCCCGTTACAATAACAATGGTCACTGGTGCTATGAGGCACCTGCGCCTTACAGCGTGAGTGGGTATAGACTCTGTGTTTGTGTGAGTCTAATGGGAAATAAGTATAGGTGGGTAGGTAGGAATGAATGAATATTGTATGTCTGTGCACATGTATAGAAAATGATGTTTAAAAGAAAAAAGTCTAATTCTAGATTAAAATGTGCCAGACTAACATGTGAGCCACATTGTTTTTATTTTGGATAATGTGGCCACATTAGCCCGCATCCATGAATTTTACTCTGTTTTTTATAAAAATCAGTTTAAGCTGGTTCAGTTTAATAAGTGAGCTTTCTTCCTTAAAACCTCTTGTTTTTGCTGTTGCCGCATGAGGTGCAATCAAAACATTCAGAGATAATCATCAGCGCGATCATCATCTGAACCTGTGCTGTCCAAACCCATCTGACCGATGCCAAAAAATGCCTTTATTTACCCCGGACCATGTGGGGAAACGTGCTTTGGTCTGATGAGACCAAGGCTGAATATTTCTGCATTAATTTTAAAAGATATGTTTGGCTCAAAGCCAACACAGCTCAGCATTAGAGGAACACCATAGTGACTGAAGAATAGTGGTGGGAGCAACATGCTTTGGGGCTTCTGCTCTTTAGCTGGGTCAGAGGCTCTTGTCAAGTTAGAAGGGATAATGAATAGCTCCAAATATCAAGATATGTTGGCTCAAAACCTGCTGGCCTCGCTCAGAAAGCTGAAGCTGAAGAGGAACTTAACATTCCAGCATGACAGCGACCCAAAGCAACATCCGAGTGGACCAAGTCTTTTGAAAAGGAAAATCAAAGTGTTGGAAAGGCCCAGTCAGAGCCCAGACCTCCGTCCCATTGAAAAACATGTGGAACGACTGCACTCGCCGCAGTTTAAAGGAATTTTAACGTTTTTGTCTGAAAAGTGGGACAAATTTGCAAAATGTAGACGTGCAAATCTGAAATGGAGAAAGTCTTACTCACAAAGTACTTGCTGCTGTAATAAATGCGGGAGCATTATCTGGGTGGGGTGTGCAGACTTACGTAAACAGGGTGTTTTAGTTTTCTTTACTCATTTTTTAAAATAATTAACTATTTGTTGATCACATTAACTATAAAGCAAGGCTAATATTTACAGTATTATTTCTGTTTTCATATTTGAAAATCCTGCAGTTGGTGAGGGTGCATAGATGTTTTATAATCCAGTCAAGTCTGTGTGCATTTGTATACAGTACATCAGGACACTCCACCTCAGTGGATCTGTACTCTTAAAGCCGGCCGCCCGCTGCACAGCTGCTGGAGGGGGATGCGTCCAGGCAGAGAGCCCCACAGAAAAAACAACAAACCACATCAAAGGAGTTCCATCGGTGGAACATGATTATCAACCTTTATCCTATGAGTCTGAGTCCTCCCTCCGCCCAAGCATCACTCACTGGCATGGGGAGGTAAGGGAGAAGAGAGGATGATTTGCTAAATACAAGCTGACCACAAACTGATCCCTTGCTCATGTCTTTCTTTTGTTTTTCTTTCTTCTTTTGACAATTTTCCCTTTTGTGTTTAACTCTACTTCCTTTGAGCTATACAGCTATACAGCTCACGCAAGAACACTCATAAAGCAGAGACAGCCATCACAAGTATTACATTACTTTATATTCGCTCCATCAGATCTGCCAAGGTGCATTACAACTCCTCAGTTTTAGAGCCACTGATACAGTGGTCTGTTAAATGTCAACAGCTGGTGTGACAGACTTGTGTCATGTCCAAGGTGGATTGTACCTCTCGCCCAGCTCAATCACACTCAGTGGTGAGCTTTACAGCAGAAATGCTTTGGTATCTGAGTAGATGTTCCATTGTAAATGTGTCATTTTGCAATCATATTTGTATTGAGGCTCTTGTTGCTTTTAGAATAGGTTCCAATGTTTCTAATTAAAAGTATTACGTTACATTAGTCAATCTTTGCAACCCTCTTTGGCGTCTTTGGCAACTCCGGAAGCCAGGGGAAACCATGATCTGAGTGTTAAGATTGTCTTACTTTCACTGTAAGTCAATGGTCTAATGTAATCTTGGTGATGATGTGCTTTTGGGAATCCAGGCCCTGGGCTGGGTGCAGCCAGTCATCTCTTTCAGCACCAGAGGAGCTGAGTAATAAAGACCAGACAACAGGCTAAAATGAACGGATCTCTAATTCCAGGCCCATGGGATGGTCACCAAAGGTCCACAGTGCATTACCTAACTATAAAGGATTGCGTTCAGCTTGTGTTTTGGTTGCAATGAGGTCAGGACCCTGAAACAATGTTGGATCAGACAGGAGATTGTGTTGCAAAATAGTGAGATCTGCCACAGCAAAGCATCCCAGACATGGACCTGACCCATACGAAGTCACGTATCTGGCTTAATGGTTTTACACCTCAGGTAGCACTGTGGAACTGTACTGATGAGTGGGTTCCAGTTGTGTTCATCACATGCATATGAGGCAAAACAGAGTCTTATTAATAATGTCACACCTCTTTACCAATCAACAGGTGGCAGTAACATGCCAAGATCTGCAGGAATGTGCTAGGAAATACTGCAAGCACGTAAGCATGCATGTAGGTAAACATGGATGTAAACAAACATGAATGTAAACAAGGCCATATTTAAAATCCTATTTAAAAACTTGGTAAATGTTTTATGTGGAGGCAAACACATTTGTTAGACCTCAAAGATACACACAGCGTGTTTTGGCAAAGTGAGTCTGAATATAACCAGGAGTATTTTGTTTACAACAACACTCCTGAAAGCGGCCAACAAGAATGAGGAGCTCACGTTGACACACACGCACACCCTCAAATTATCGTTTGCGTATGGATGACAAACTACATAACACCAGCTCCAGTATTTAAGTAGTTTCTTCCTGAGGACTAGCTCTGTTGGTGACAGTTATTCACTGTATATCGTGAAGTCATGTTTCTACATGTCATTCTGGATTGTGTGTTTCAGACGCGCTTCAAGCTAACCAAACATTTTTACCAGCAGTCATATTAAATGGCACATCATTTTCCTGCTGCGGCTAATGGCCAGACAGAAACAAGCTTGGCAGACGCAGACCATATCCACTTCCTGAACGTTGCGCAGGAGCAAGTACATAACGTTTTACTTGCAAATTACACATGCGGTACACAAACACACAAACATTGCACACATACACGTACTGACATACGTACACATACACACGCACGCTAGATTGTAGTGGAAAAATGTGCAGTCAATGCTGTGGATAATGGGCCTGACGTCAGGCAGACCTATAAACCCAGCTCAGGTGTGGGTTTATTTTTCTTGGACCTATCAGATAAGTCATGAAATAAGAATCTCACTGACAGACTCACGGCTAAACAATAAATCGCTACTCACACTTTCAAAAATGTTAAGTAGAATTGCTGTTCAAATAAACGCTGGCATCTCCTCAGGCACGAAGGCTATCGTGCCATCTGACACATCTCCCAGTCTCACCACTACCACTGGTGTTAACACCCACCACTGGAGCCATACAGAGGATGTCAGGACCGCCCCCGCTGGGGCAGAGAACATCTGGACAGGGCACGAGAGGCGCTCATTCATTGTGAATTAAAAGAAAAAAACATTTCGAAGACACATTTAAATGTTTTACTCACTCGCTGTTGAGTCATAACCAATGGACATTATGAGGAAAGGAGTCTGCATTACAAAACTGATTACTTTATGTGCCGTTGGGTAAAATGAGCTAAACATTTTTTTAAAAATGCTTCATTACAGTATATTACAGCTGCATACACCCATTTATAATGCAAGTTCTGGCTCTGACATTCTCTTGGGTGGACCTATACGCCATGTGTATGTACATTCTGCATATGCCCACAGATAAAAGCTAAAATACACGAGACTGGCAATGGCGCGTCATACTCAAACATCTACATAATGTGCTGTTAATGGAGACGAAGGAATGGCGTCAGCGTTGCTTTCATTGGAGCTCCGTATAATCAGGATCTTTTCCTTCTTGAGAATCTTTGTTGTAACAACAGACACAAGTTTCCATATTTAAAATGAACAAAATCTCTTCTGCAGATGATTGTCAAATCCTAATTGTGCTTCACATTCCTAACACTAACTGTAAGCTCCAGCCACTCCTCTGAGGCTACTGTTAACTTCTGACCTCTTCACATTTAGGATTCAATGATACTTGGGCTGTCCTCTACTCCTGATGTCTGTCTCTCCATGGCCCTCTCAGGTTTCCCCTCATCCCAACCCACCATAAAGTTAAGGGAGTGTGGACATACTCTGTGGAGCTGCTGGCTCACCCCATGATGACCTATCTCCAATGCTTTACAACATCTGATTACATCTATTGCTGTCAACCACAAAGGAGCTCCCAGCAAAGGTCACTGGGGCCCATGATACCTCAGAGGAATCTGCTGTGGTTTGGGTACATCCTACATAATAGACCATGTATTGTGTACTGTAAAGCACCACTGTGGTAAAAGTGGGTCCAAGATACTGCACATGTATGGACAATATTCCTTCTAACAGGGTGGCTGGCCCCAAGACTGGTATTCATTTGGGTACAGACAGGGGTTGGGCAGGACACCCTGGGAAGACCTGGAGGAAGATGTTGGGGAACAGGATGTCCAGGCTGTTTGTGCAGATATCAACATTAGCTGGACTTTGATAAGAAGCAAAGCAAATGTTAAATGGAATCAATGAAAAATAAATGTTGATATACTGATTTATTCTAATTGTGGCATTACTACATTTTTATAAAGCTGTAAACTAAATATTATCTAACAGAGCAAAGGACAGAAATAAATTGTGGCTGGGCATAAAGATGTAAACGTAAATGATGTGAATCACAGAGTTTACCTGACGTTAGAAAACATCTAGAGAGGGTCTGAAGCAGCCTGGAATTCACAGAGTTCAACATAAGGACCAGACTTTCATGTCATGTCTGGTTCAGAGTATAATAAAATACATGCACTATGAACTCTGCGCTGTGATCTCAACTTGTGATAATTCCACTGTGTAATATTTATGGTTTGTGTAAAGAAAAAAAAACGTGGCTTTGTAAATAAAATAATTTTGAAGACAGACTTTCATAAAAATCCACCAAAGACCGAGGCAACACCACATCTGATGGAAGAGATACATAAATATAAAGTATTGCTGCATGTGGCAATAATGACAAAATTTATTGGAAAGAGAAAAAAAAAAATCTTTTATCTTTCAAATCTTTAATCTATTATGAACAACACCAATTTAATTAAATAAAGTTACAGTCAAACTGAGCCATTGTTCAAAAGGAGCTAATTTATAGAACAAAAGCCACGGTTCACAAACCACGGCCCCATCTTGCTCAGTCTAAAATGTAGAGACGTCTTGGAGGAGGGACGTCTGAAGCAGAGTTCAGAAAGTTACACCTGAGTTCAGAGCACGCCGTTGACAACGCGCGACAGCCTCGCCCATTTTGGCACAGAGCTTCTGCTCCCCTTCATGTTTTTCAATTCCTTTTATTATTATTAAATTTCCACAATAAAGCATCTGTACTGTTAACAAAGTGTTGGAGGCCTGCATTGGAGTAAGATGCACTATTCTAGTTACACCTACCACACACGACAGGTGGTGTGAGGGCGGTGAGGTATGGGAGGAAATCTGCCTGCATCATAGAATAGAATAGAATAGAATAGTACTTTATCAATCCTTTGCAGGAAATAATGGTATTATATCATTTTATTATCTAACATTTTTCAAATAAAAATGACTGATACATAACTTTATGACTGCCGCCTATAATACTGTACAGCTGTCACAAACATCATGCAAAATCAGCCCATCACCATCAGCCGCCGCCTCGCCCTCCATCAACCCTTCACAATGCAGTTCAATACAGCTTGTCAGTACCATAAACAAACAGGCTATTGCCAAAAGCAAGTTGCAGAGAGCGGACGGAGCATCAAGCATCCAACACCGTCACTCTCTCTGTTTCTGTATTTCTCTCCACCGTTCCTTCTTTCTGTCCAGCATGTCAGAAACGCAGACACATCTGTGCCCCCCTCACCACCACCAGAGCCGAGGTTTATTTGACTAGAAAATTACCCTCCTCGTGTTTAACATATCTCCAATATTGTCATCACCAAATATTTATTTGTAAAGGAGAGGACCTCTGAATGGCCGCATTCCTCCTGCTTTACAGCAGTTACGCAGTTTTTTTTGCACGAGCACACACACACACACACAAGGGCGGACACACACAAACACGTGCCCACAGCCAAGGCTACATGTGTTTATGAGAGAATTTCACACAACCATCTTGCATATTTAGAAAGTTCCTGTGTGTGCTCGCCCGGTGACTGTGGGTATTTGCCTGATCGCAGCTATTTCCTAAAAAAAAAATCCCACGCCCTCTCCCCTCCTCTTGTATAAACTGCTGCCGAGCTCTCTCCACAGTATGTGTCTTTATCATTTCCTCAGATGAAAACTTCCCAGTGCCACTGAGAAGTTAAGCATTGCATGCTTATGCATTATATATCAAAGACTGATCACATTATTACACAGTGATTCAAAGATAGTTTCCACTGATATCAACTTCACAGCCACGACTATGTGTCTGATATCTGTTGCTGCACTAAGACCAAGAAATCATGTATTAATAAGATGACTAAAGCTGACAGCCCTACATTCAGGATTAATGACTTGGATTAATGATCTAACTCCTGAACTCTTGAGCACCTCTGCAAGGTCACACAGACCTGTATGTGTCATCCAAACCCGGCCCTATTAAATAACTATTAAACAAAACACCAGCAATTACTTTAGTCTGTTTCATCAGGCTAAACAATCAATCCCAAGATAATCTACTTGATATAGTCATTGCGCCCAGGGGGGTAGTCTATAGTCAGTGTGACAATGGTGGTGGTGGGGGGGCTGAACATAATGATGAGTACACCACAAGGGGGCAGTGATGTAACAAGGACCTGGAAAAGGTCAGAAAGGCTTTCTCATTAAGAGCTGACAGGGGAGCCAGAATGGAACATAGAATATGGGGGTGGCGGTTGAAGGAGAAGGAAAGAAGGAGGGAGGCGGAGGAAAAAAAAGATAAGGCAAGAGGAAAATCAAAGTGTCAAATAAGGAAAGAAAGGAACGAGGAAGGGGAGAAAAGTTCAGGAAAAAAAGGGGAAAGCAGAACGAGGGACGTCTGAAAAGAATTTAGGATGGTTATGACATATATACAACTGGAGAGAGAGCAGGAAATAACACTAAAGATTAAGGCCACTGATTGTCAAACAAAACCAAGCTGCTTAAATAAGAGAGGTCCATTTAAAGACCACCCAACTAACTCTCACCTGGAAGCTAAAACCTTCAGGATTAATTGGCAAACGGAATCAAAATGTCAACAACCGGATAAACAGCAGCAATCTAACCTTTCCACTTTTTGATTCGAGTCCAACATCATCACAAACCAAACAATAAAATCTCCATCCTGATAGCAAACTAAAAATATTAAACCCCATCTGCCAGAGCTGTCCTTTGAGTGGCCGCTCACAGCAACACAGATGTGCACACACACACAAACAAGGACTATTGGCCTCCCAGAGAGCTGTCCCAGTACAACCACAGGTCCCAGAGGGAGGCGCCCTGGTCTCTCTGTACTGACCCATTCCTTAAACAGGCCTGGAGATGTTAGTGCTGCAGCAAGCTGCTGGGTCATGAAGGCACAGCACAAGGAGAAGTCCAGACTACCGCCCCCCCACACCAAAAGTCTGCATGACCCCCTGGTCTGTCCAACAAATCAGCAACCACACTGGTCATGTCTGTGGCCTAACACACACTTTGTGTTGGTTTGTTTGGTTTGTTGCCCTCTTACCTCTTAATCTATGTGCTTGCTTGCACCACTGTGAGCCTCGACTGTCTGCTACTACACAGAAGGCGGCACACTGCCTAGTTGACTGAATTTTTCTGGGAGACACTAATGGAAATATTGTTAATGGGAAACTTAAAATCTTATTTCACATTCCACAACAAAGATATTCTTGTTACATTCTGTTTACTGGCTGTATGATTTTCTTTCAAACATTCTGCACTGGTTCATACCATCTCTGCCACAAACACTGTCCAATTCCCAGTGCCTATGTGTGTGATATTCTGCCAGGCCAGATGTCTAAGCCTTGGTCTGTTTGTCTGCCTTAATACCCCATATTGAACTCCCCCAAGCTTTACATGTCTCACTGCCTCATACTGGTTTTCTCTCTGCCTGCCTGTCTTAATAGCAGCCTGCGAGGGCAAACCGCAAAGATGAAGAGCCCAGTGACCAGTGTAACACATGTGGCAAAGCAGAGACACACACTCATATAAAACCAAGTATTACTGTAGTACTTGCTACCAAACCGCAACCGATTCCAACCAAACACACACACACTCACCCCACCCAGTGCTGCGTCATCCTGACAAAGCGCGGGCCGTAAACAATTCATTTCAGGACGATCATGCAAACACGCGAGAGAAATCCTGAGTCAGAGAAGCCGACGATTCCTGTTTTTTATATGGAAAAGTGTTTAACCAAGAGTGAACAAGTGTACAACAACTGGGACATCAGACGCCAATCAATCATTGAGCTCCATGAAAAATAAAAGCTAAATGAATGAATTCACTCCTTCGGCCCTTCAATCCGTCTCTCTCCCTCTTCATACAGTAATTGGGTTTTCTGTAGCATTTTTGGGTGTTCACTTCAAAAGCTGCGAGTAATTACTCACATGCATTAAAGTGGAGACCACAAACAGCCTTGATGCCGCACTCTTTTCAAGTTCCAAATGGTGTTTATTAAGCCTCTGTTTCAAGACCGTTTTCACTCACGGCCAGCCTGCTGCAGAGGTTTCACCTTAGTCACATTTTCTGTGTCCGTTGTCTCTTACTTAATGTGCTGACTTACAGACGTGGAATGATCCCTGAGTCAGGGTTAGCTGTTTATCCTGCAGAGCAATGCTATCATACTGTACTTTAATCAGAGAAGTTCCCTTTTCCACTCAGACTATTCATTAGGTAAATATGGGCTGCATCATGAAGAAAGCGATTAAATACTGGACTTAGACCTAGGTTTTTGAATATTCAATCATTTTATCTACATGCACGAGAATGTCTCACAATATATAAGGTTAGAGGTGGGCCAGTGTGAAGCGGTGGTCCATTATCCAGCGTGTCAACCAGCCAATGGAGTGAGACCATTGTCTGTCCGTCTGACAACCGTCTCCAGCACCCTGCTGCTCTGTGCTGTTCTTCCCCTCCCCTGGCACAGATGACCCCGTGTTCACACCTGGGAGAAGGGCGGGGGGTTCAACAACGTCCCTAAAACGGCCCTCTGCATCCCTGATAGCTCAGCAGCTCGCTGTCAGGATGCCCTGCACCCGCACATTCACCCTACCACCTTCTGTGTGGGCACCAGCTAAATGCATCTGTTGGATGTCAAGATAAGACATCTTCCTTTCAACAAGGCCTGCTCATCTCAGATCCCTGGATTACACTAGATTACACCGGATTTAGGTAAGCGGAATAGATGATGGCGACCCTTAATTCTAAAATAATAAATCAACGCATGTGTTGACCATCGAAAGATAATTTATGACTCTAAATCTACAGATAAGCCCCTCTCTCCTGTGCCGGGTGTACCTCTGGCTCCGGGCTCTGTGGCCTCTCCAGCTTCCCTGCGGCAGCAGAGGAAGCCCCTGTGAAGGTTTCTGATAGCAGTGAAGGACTGCTGGCTGATAACAGAGGTGTGAACAGCAGTGTAAGCTTGTCACTGCAGGGGGCTGGAATGACAAACCATCAAAGGTTAGAGGGTTACAAGGCTGGAGGACTGGACGTCACAGAAGTGGGCAGCGTTAGACCTAGCTGTCATCACAAATCTCTTTCTTATAAGAGGAAATACGGATGCTTATCTACATGCATGCTCAGTGCTGGCCTTTTATGCTGTATCCCTCCTGAGTTTTTTTTTTTTTTTTTTAATCTTATCAACTAATAATCCTGAAATTGAAAGTTGCTGTCTTTTTTCTTTATGTTTAATTTATGTTTTTTTTTCTCTTAATATTCGATTATTGTTGAAATATTCAAAATGAGGTTAGTTTTAAGATGTGTTTCCATGTTAACAGATTTCTGTCAATTCTAATCAAAAAGCTGCACTAAACTGATAATAACAGACACAGTGGCATATTGTCAAGATTATTATTGCAGAGTTCTGAAAGAAATACTTCAATGACTTGTAAAGCAGAGAGAATTTTCTGCTGTGTAGTTTGTGTAGTTTGAAAAAATATCAAAATTATAGTTTTTTTTATAAAAAAAAGTAGTAAAAAAACAGATAATGCCTATTGATATCTTTATGTAACTGATGTAGTTGAGGTAGCTACGGTAATTACTGTTATTTTTAAGAAGGCTATAATCATTTCCTGTTTCTTCAATATTTAACTGAAATAAATTCATTTGGCTCATCAAGGAATCGATTTGATGATTTGATGATTTGATGATTTGATGATTAGATGCTGATGTGAGTTGTGTGGGTCCACTGCAGGTCCACAACATTGGATGTATTGCTTTGACTTGTTGCAGCACTTCATGAAACTCTACAGTTCTATTGAGTCATAAATCCACCATGTGACTGGGTGATAAGGTCCCTTTGCTGAGCCTCCCCCCGTCTGCTTCTTATCACACTGTCGCACTACCAGGCCCCTCCATCATCCCACCTCACACCTCCTCCCCTGCACGTTGTGGAAAAGCACGATGGTATGACCTTTGACACTTTAATCAAGGGGCATTAAAGAGCCCCTTAAACCAAACTGACAGAGTGGGCCGATTGGACTGACAGGGCGACTGACTGACTGGCCCAGAGGCTAAGAGGGATCCAGAAGCAGCGGCGCTGAAATGCTGTCGCCAACACATTGGAGGTGGCAGAGGTGGTGGGAGAGTGTTGGCCATCACAGGGCTTAAAGATTAGCCGGGCTTATTACTTCGGTATAGGGACCTTCCACCCTTTCAGGACTGTCACACGTCGCTTTGCTGCCCTGCCCGTTCAGGCCCCGTCTCATACAGGCAGAGTGTCTGTCGGTCAGACGCAGATGGAGGTGAAAGGGTGAGAGTGATTCAATGATCCTGCAATGTCGGAGAACTTAACAAGAGCCGCCAAGCTCAGCAACAGAAAGGCACACAAACCCGGACACCCACTTGCGTCAGAAAACACACACAGACACACATGCGCCAAAGCACAATGGTCTTGTGCAGACTGCTCCGCTCCAGGATTTTCACCACAACAAAACTCAGCATTAGCACATGTCTACATAGATAAAAGACTTTTGCTTTTGAATTTTAATGATTTGTAACAAGGGGTACGTGACGGCATGGGAAAAATATGCAAAGTGCACCGAAAGGACAGTGGTGCAGTCACAAAACATGGCGATTAATCAGAGAGAAAATGAGAATTAGATCAATGTGTTGATATAGCTAGGATGAAGGAGCAAGGGCCTATAACTTATACTTAAAGAGGGTAATATTTCTACCTCATGCTCCAGTGTAATAGTGACCAGGATAGGGGTCAACCAGCGGTTAGTCCACCCAATGGGTTTCTAACACATCCACTAGAGGTGGTGTTTCCCTTAAAATCTGCAAACTTAGTAAATTGGTAAATTATTAGTTAGTCTAATTTAATTTATGATTTGATAAAATACAACATGACTAGACACCGAGTTGTGTCACAAAAGACTTCACACAAATTTTAATTTAGTCCATAATAATTTGATTAAAAAACAAATGAATGACTTTCTACCATAACACAAGGTGTTGTGGCCAGAACCCAGGAACAGCGTGGTCGACTCACTGTGAGTTACAGTGATTTATGCTGCACTTCAGCGAAACAAAATGATGATTTGTTTAATCATAAAAAAAACCTGATGCACAATTTGCATTCAGGTTGCCTGAAATCCATTATCCATATCTCATAGATGTTATTTACTGAGCAAGCACATGGTCACATCCAATTTTCTGTATGAGGTAACAGGCCCCTGTGTATTCTGGCCTACTGCACGCAGAGCACCACACATGTAGACAAGTCATCTGTCTCCCTGTGTGGAGAAGCAGACTGGATTTAGTGTCTGCACCTGGCCAGAGATCTTCTGCCTGTCTAAAAACACAGGCCTCACAGTGACACTTTAAAACAGAGCAGGCTCATTCAGCAGTCAATCAGCAGTCCTCTCTTCCTCCCCTCATGCGATCTCTCACAATCCCCTCTCTGCTCCAACACACTCGTCTATTATCATGCTAATTCTCCTCATTGACTCTTCATATGACTAATGTGGTGTCAACAGCTCACGATACAGTGGATTCATGAGATGAGATTTCCACAGGTTGCCAAGTCTCAAAGCATATTGGAGGCTCTTTGTAAGGACAAGTAAGATAAGTGTTTCGTTTGAAAAATGACGTGGCACCAAAGATCACGCTCAAGCAAGTTGATGATCAAATCACTTTCACTTGATCACAAAATGCCAAAGTCACATTCAGATGAACCTGTGCTGCCTAGTTAGTAGTTACAGCGAACCTGTAACTACTAACTAGTTAGTGGATTTATGGAATGTGTCCTTGATGGCAACAAAAAACATACGCTTACACAAAAACACACTACCCCTCAAACGCTCCTCTCCTTTGGGAAAGGCTTGATGCTGTAATGACCTTTAACTACTTCCGTGCTGCGAGGGGTCGACAGAGGCCGAAGTTCAGGTTATATCCGGTGTGTGTTTTGTGAATCATGAATGGATGTTAATGGGGTAAAAGCACATGCTTTTTTATGTGTTGGTGAGTTTATTATATGTGTGTACGTGTGTGTCTAAGTGTAATATTCACTCATCCTAAAGGAAGACATAGTGGGCCATGTGCTCTTAAAGCCTTTAACTCCTTCAGACAGGGGCCTGCTACTGACCAACGGGAGCACAGCAGAAACTCTTACCATCTGTAGCAGTTTAACTTACAGTTCAACACATGGGTACAAAATACCTACACACTTCCCACTCTTCATGCATACACATAAGCACACACACAGTCAGACAACAGCAGGGAGCTCTGAGTGCACCCCACTGCTTTCATCTCGCCTTCAATCAGATAAATTAGCTGCCTGCTGGTTGGCGGCCAGCGTGCCTCCTAATTCGGGGTTTTTTTAACGCCTTTTCTGCCACAGCAGGACAGAAAGCAATGGAAACAGTATCAGCAACATCTTGATCTGAAAGCAGCTCCTGCTTTGCCTGAACTTCACATCAGCCTAAGATACATAGCTTTTTACAGACAAATGTGATATCCAACCACTCTGCGAGTGAATACAAATTCATACTGTATGAAGCCTGTGTCAGAGGACAAGACTGCCTTTTCTTAATGGTGCTGTCAGCCACGGAGCTGACAGGAGGCTCTGAGGTCCGAGGCCCCGGAGCGAAGTGTGCACCTTGGCTGTGAAACTCAGCCCCACAGAAGCAAAGATGTTGCCTCTAGGCTGGGTGTCAAAGCTCCAGCCCAGTCCAGACAGCCTGTGCAGTCTGAAAGCTGATTAAGCTAATACACACTGTGGGTGTACAGACACACATTAGCCACAGCTTTCAAAACACCAGATCATATTTCGGGGTAAAATGTTTTCCTTATTAATTTTGGTAATGAGTGTGTTGCCAGGTCGGTCTGTCTCCATCCCCCTCTGCCTCCCTCTCTCTCTCTGATCGAGAGAGAGAGGGAGGCAGAGGGGGATGGAGATGTCGAAAAGTGTGTTTATGAGTCATGACACGATGACAACCTTTCGGTTTTGGACAGAGTTTTTTTTTTTGGCCTTATTATTTCTCTTCCTGTGAAAATAAAAGAAATCCCAGAGAACCAAAGAGTGTCAGTAACCCCAGATTGCCGATAAGGCCTCTGTGGCTTATAGACTTGAAACACAGGTTAGAGTGAAGGCACAAGGTTAGAGAAAGGTGAAAAGAGGAGGACAAGCTTCAAACCGACAACAAAGCTTCATTTGGTGTCAAACTGACTGTCATCTGCACACAGTTGAGTAAAGTAAGGTTATGACTGCACTTGTTAGGGCTTAGCGGTGAAAAGGAAAGAAAGAGAAAGAGGAAAAAGAGGCACGGAGAACAAAAAGGGGTACTCAGAGTCAGAGGATGACAAGTGGCCATAAAAGTTGAGCTGACTTGAAGATGACCAGTCACAAGGCCTTACGTGGCCTTCAGAAACACTCAGGCTCATGTTACCGGGAGAGGCTGAGGGGGCCAAGGGAGCTGGATGCTCTCCTCACCCAAGACATCATAACTCTCTCCGGGCCAGAGCCTCTGTCACCATAGCCTGTCCCGGACGGGTCTCCCAGTCACCTTCCAAATCTGTTCCCATTGACAGCTTCCATTAACATTCCTGCCCAACCTGGCAGGAGAGGGAATGAAGGTTAAGTGGGGTGAGAGGGTGGAGGGGTAAGAGACTGGGGGCCAGGAGCAGTTTTAAGATTTGGGGGAGAGGAAGAATATATATGTGCGAAGGCTGTAAAATGGAAGGAGAGGAGAGCGTCACAGAGGGGAGGTGAAGGGATGTGATGACCCAAGTAAAGAGCAGAGAGAGTGATGGAGAGGAGGACGGGGGGTTACAGAGCGGGGCAGGCCAGCACAGGGATCTGGACCTGGTCTGTATACTCAACTCTGAGTGCAGAAGGATGCACTAAATCTCTGACAAATAACACCACTTACAAGTCTGCACTGCTGCTGCTAGGATCTTATATTTGTTTAGAGAGAGTGTGTGTGTGTGTCTGACAGAGGGAGGGAGGCAAAGAGAGAAATGAGGCAAAGAACAGAGAAAAGAATAAACATCTCCATTTACAATATAACATTTCTTCCCCAACATTTGATCATGTGAATATTAATTGTTTTATGTTTTTATTAATATATTATTGAGTGATTTTTAAGGTTAAATCTAGCCCTAAAAACATGTTTCTGCCTTCACAATATGCGTAAACTCCCACAAAACAATGTGAAATTATAAATGTAAGCAGCATGCAGTGAAGCAGAAGGGAAAACAACAGGAGGAGCAGAGCTTCTTGAACTGATTCAGATTCATCAGGGGCTGATTCCCGCTGTCCCAGGTCAGCAGCAGAGAGCAGACTGGGTAGGCTGACATAAACCAGGCTACTGAGCACCAACTCCCTCTGGCCATTATTGATCAGAGCTGAGCTAAAACATCTCAGTCGCACTGTGACACCGAGGTCAGCACAGCGTGGAGGTTCCAAATCTGTTATTAAAGACCCCGTGTCTTTTTCTATGACCGTTTCCTGTTTAACTCTCAATGTGCTATCTGTTAGTTTGTGTCTGCAGCAGAAGACACTTTGCAAATTTCAGGTTTGCTTCGATTGTGGTCCTGTGGACTGGAGCTGCAGGCTTCATAGTCCACAGACAGATGAGAAGAAAACAAATGTCAGAGAAAAATGCAACAGAGGAGGACGAAGAGCAAAAACAGAAGTCACACAGCTGCATCTGTGTGCACTGACTTGTTAATCTACTGCACTGATTTGTACGTTCCCTTTAAGATGAACGCCTTAAAGTATATACAGCGTACAGAAGATGCAGCCTGCAGTATGTGCAGCTACAGCATGGAGAAATGCCCATGTTTATGTACGTTACAGCACTTAGCTGCAGCATACTTTACAGCATCATACCCAGCCAAGGATAACCACCAGAGAGATCATTCATTAAAAAAGCGAACCACGACGTAGAAAGGTAATACGTCACAGTGAGGAGGTCCAATGGTGCGTGCCTCAGTGCAAACTGCATTTCGTCTGAAGCGCTGTGAGCGTTTAAATGAAAAAAATAAAACATCTCCAAACATTCAGAGGTGAATCACAACTAATCGGATCACCAAATGCTGAAATTCATGTGTCACATTCATCACTGAGACTTTCAGAGAAAACAAGGCAGAAGTTAAATAAGCAAGGACTGTATGCTCTTAGTCATTTCAAACACTTTGCAATCAATTTAAAATTGTCCTCCACATAATCGATCTAAACAATTGTCTGGACACCGTACGACGTTACAGCCAAGTGCTGCATAGTGGAAACTGTCAAAGACAAAGAGGGAACAGGTTTCACAGTGAGAGCTAGTGTAGAGAGATTAATGTATAGTATTCATCTTCAAAATGTGCCTTTGTATGAAAACTAAACAAGCACAAGGTTTAGGGCAACTCAAATCCATTTGACATATTATTCTTAGCTATGACCAGTCTGACAGTTGTGTAAAATATGAACTGGTTGATGTAACGAGAAAATAACAGCACATGGTTTTTCAAATTACATACTGAGAAATGCAGAGAAGAAAAGAAGTGAATTATGAACATCTTGCTTGCTAAACGTTGAGAGCAAGTATGTGACGAAAGTCAAATACATAAAGAAAATAAGGAAAAATATTTAATAATTCCATTCATTTTAAACTTAGACATTTTAAAATACACAGAGATTTCCTTTTTAACATCTACCTTTAAATCTTACAAATATGTTTTGGTTAAGGTTTTTGAGAAGTGCGTGTGTGTGTGTGTGTAATGAGTATAATGAATTTAAATGAAATGTCTCCGTGTTTCATTGGAATTCTGGAAGCAAATATCGCTTCCAGACTCAAGTAAAGCATTAACAGGCATTTTATGAAGTCTCACCTCATCCACACTGCACTCCATAAACAGCAATCATGCAGTTTAATCCCACAGCTGACAGCTGGCCAGCAACGTTGTTTAAAGGAGAAGCTTGATCGGTTCAACTGCTGATGGTCAGATGACACTACAGTGATATGCACTTGAGTTCACTCTCTAAAAAGAGAAGCTTAGCCAGAAAACAAGCTAGGACCCCTCTACTGTGACTCACACTGACACCTGCATCAGTTTTACTTCTTCATGTGTGCATGATTACACAGGCTGAATCTCCACATTGTCATGTCTAACTCCATCGCTGGACAAATATATTCTTTGCATGTTAGCCGCTCAGTCGATGATATTTCCAACAACCACGAGCTGAAACATGAGCTCTCGTCATCTTAGCTGGAGTCGGAACGTGCAGAAAGTTACCGACTGCAGCTTTAAATCGGATTCATTTCCCCTGCCAATCACTCTACTGTCGTGAGCTGGTTAAACCTGCATATACTTAGGCGTCTCAGCACGGCTCTCGGTTCTTTTATGGGAAATGACGCCAAAGATGTTCCTGTGTGGTCTGCGGGGGGGTTCTGAAGACAAATGAGAGCTCTGCATACAAAACAAGAGAAATTACAGAACTCAAAGGTCGGGGAACTGCTTCCATATTTAGGGGATAAATATGTGACGATGGAGTGAAGACTCTGAGAAGCTGTTCTTCAGTCCGTCTGTCACTGGGACAAATCGCAGTGGTTTTGGATGACAGAGAGAAATACAAAGTGAACAACAGAGGGCTTGGGTGTGTGGCGAGCATAACCCTGCATTATCTAGCTTTTTGTCGTTCTCTTCTGTTTTGCCCTAAGAAACAGATGATGCTAGACCGTGCTCTTTGCTGGCTCCAGCGGCGTTTCTGAACACGGGCCAACCTTGAAAAAGAGCCAAAGACCTTGTAATTGGTACTATTGAGAGTCTTCTGTGTGTGTGAATGAGAGTGTGTAGGAATAAGCCAGTTATATGGGAGAATTCAACATTAGAGTGGGTTGTGTCACATTCCATTCCTGCCTGAGCCTCAGTGAACCCCCTCCTCCCCTTGGGTCTGGTTCCTACCGGCTGATTCTGTTAATTGCTTTGCCTTTTTTTTATTCTCTGAGAATTGTGAGAAATCTCTCTCACCGCCACCGCCACCCCGCCCAAACCTACACCACAACCCCATAACCACCATTAGCTTAATTAGCTTAATTAATTACATCTTAACCAGTAATAATCCCCACATCAGCATCAAAAGAGATTTCCAAGAATATAAGCTCGCACCCCTTCTCACCCCTACATCGCATTTCCATTCCTCTCTCCCCTCAACCCCTTTTTCATCTCTTCATTCTCACCACTGCTGCTTTATGTGGGACTGTACTTAACCCGCTAACTTTTAATATTTCCTCTGTTTCTTCTTTTGAAGCACTACTGCTGCTGCTGCTCTGCGTGGTAAGGCTTTGCCCCTTCATTTGGGCAACAGTGCAGCCTGGGAAAATGCGTGTGGTGCACAGAAGAGGAGGGGAGTTGAGGTGGAGGAGCGTAGGGGGGAATGGGAGACGAGATGAGGGAAGGACATGGTACGAGGGAGGAGGTGCGCCGCGGCAGCTGAGCTGTGAAGAAGCTAATGGGCTCTCATCCCCTTCCCACGCCCACCGCGTGTTTTCTGATGGGCACTCAAGCGGCGAGACACATATTGGTTTGGCTACCGGCACAGAACTCCAGTCAGCTCGCTTCAGTACTGCTTTGCTAGGCTGATTCGGCATCTGCCTGAACTCTGGTTAGCCTGTATGTGACTTTAGCACTGGCAGAGTATGAATCAGTAACCAACCTCTAATAATGTGAGGAGGTGGTGGTTGATCTCACTCATAGCTGGAACAGCAATAATGAGAGATGAAAGACAGAAGCATGGCTCACAGACAGACAGTGACACTGATAAACTAAGTGGTGTGATGAACAGGGAGCCACCACAAATTAATGTTTGTCTCTGTCAGCAAAGATGGGAAGGCACACGAAAGGGTGACTCTGTATCACAGGGCAACTGCTAAACCGCAGCCTGTTGCATCAGCATATCTGCACAGTTTATCACGCAGCATGAAAAGAGAAGGTACCGAAGACATCATCTGTGGGGAAAGCATAAAAGAGGTTTGGAATTACTTTTTCAATCAAATAATGTTATTTGAAGCCGAGCAACAACCTACACAACCACTTCACTAACGCATTCACCAAGGTGCATTGAAGCGTTTAAAGTATTAGGGGTAGTTTAACACAACGGCACAGCGCACAGGACGTTCCACTGCAACTAATTCAAATGTGCATATCTTAAGACGGTGTTCTGGCCCTCTGCAGTCCGTCTGGACATTATCCCCACTAATTTGAGAGAATAAAAGCCCAAGCCCCTGATTAGGCGATCCGGGGAAGCCAATTGTTTTGATTGTGCTGTGTGATGTTTGATCCGACTGTGAGGAATGTAGCGACCTTTGATCCAGTGACAACATTCAATTAGATAAGGTTAACTAAATTGACCTTCTCCACCACTGCTATTCAGCCCAGCACTGGATAAAGCGTAAACACTTTGTACGCTACACAGCGAAGATTACCGCAGGGCCCCCTCCGATGCACAGCACGTACACAACATGCACTGTGTTTCTGCCCGAAAACTAGTGAAAACTACACTAATCACCTTTCCTCCTCTTCTTCTTTACCGACTAATGATGAATGAAGAATTTCAAGGATACAGCTGGCAAAGTACTTTGAGTTTAGGGAAATGCTGCGCTCCCTCTCTCTCTCTCTAAAGAGCTTAACTTGTAATTACTCATTGTAATATCTCTGCAGTCACATGGGAATCTGAAATGATGGGAGTGTATAGAATTCAGGTGTTAGGGGAAGGGGGGCAGGGGGGCCTGTAGTGGACTTGTGTTATGCTCTTCAGTAAATGCATCACTGACAAACATTAAAAATGAATTGCACCTTAGCGGGAAATGAATCAGGGTGCTATGGGAATTACATTACGCCCAGTAGCTGACAAGCTAGATCACTATTTTCCAGCTGCTGAGTAACCAAGGGCAAGCATCTCCCCCACCCAAACAAAGGAGAAGAGGGAAAACACGGAGAAAGCTGTAGGAATAAGATCACTTCAGGTGTCTCAGTTTGAACAGAACAGAACAAAAACATAAAATATTAAATAAGATGCTACTTATCTGTTGCCAAACATCAAAGTGCAGCTATTCTGTTGAAAAAGCTGTTCCATCTGGGTTGAGCTGGCCTTCTGGACCCCTGAAAACACGTTTCTTTAAATGTTTTTAAAATTGGATACAAGTGAAGCTAAGCTTTTCAAAGTCGGATGGGCTGGCATACGGTGTAACGCTCACCTGCCTTACATTAGAGATTCAGGGCGTCCTCCTTTTCTCCTGTATTTCAGAGTGGATGGTGAAAACACCTTACACATACACTGCACTTAGAGCCATTAAAAGAAGCGATTAGGCCTTTACAGAGCTCATCGTAATGACACTGATGAGCTAATATCGTCTCCACTTTCACACGGTGAAAGAGGCTAATTACGTCCCTCTTTCCCTCCGAAAGCTGCCCAGACAACAACTTTTAGAAGTGAAACAGCAGTGACCCAGAAAGACCCCTCTACACAGGCTAAACCTTCATCTCCATCTGACTCACTTATATACCGCCACGATGCTTTACGCTGATAGCTAACACTAGAAAAGCCTGTAAGTTGACCACGGTGTTCCCCTAAGCTGCAGTTGGTCCGGGGTCTCTGCAGCTTCAGCCCTGTCCTATGCAGCATTATTAAATATCCCTGCTTTATTACCACCACCTGTTAATGCGCTATAAAAGATCAGATTTTGTACATTGATTAACGTTTACATTACTTGTTCTGGTGTTGCTTGTGTAACGCTGGCTGTATTGTGTTCAACACTCCCTGACTTCCCAATTTGCTATTTATATTCCATTTTCTGTTTGGTGTATTCTGTTACTTTGCTGTTGCTATGACTAACTCCCCCACAGGGATCGTTAAAATGTCATTTGCTCTCGTCTATTCTCTGGTCCAAGCACGAACCCTAACCTCTGTCCATTTTGAATCTGCAACTGATATAAAGTGAGTAATTCTCAGGAAGGATGTGAAATGGCCGATGCCAAATGGCCGCATGTGAGCTGTGATATCATGTAAGAGTGGAGGCTAGCCCAAACAGCAGCTTTAGCCCCAGTCACACTCCAACCCAACCCCATCTCTAGCTTCAGCCCTTATCCCCTTGTACCCAATCTCTGCCCCCTGCCCCTCAGCCTCACACTCCAGCCAGGCTTTAAGCACTGTGAGAGTGGCCTAAGTAGCCCAACACTTCACAGATGAACAGCTCCAGTAATGGGCCATGATTGACCTCAATAGCCGGCTCTGAGTGGGTTCCCTCGGGTCTAATCTCCACATTACCTGCTCTGCTTCACACACACTGGCCGACGAGACATGATGAGAGCGGCTGCCTTGAAGATTAAACAGAGTGTCGAGGAAGTTACAGGGTGCTTAAACAAATAAACAGCTGGAACAACCTCTTATGGTTTAGTTTTGTGCACCTGAATTAAACATCAAGTTGTAGTGTGTAACGAGTGTGTGTGTGTGTGTGTGTGTGTGTGTTTTTTCTTTACCTCTACAGACATTGTCCCTCAGGCGTTCAACATCATTTAAATGAAGATTTGACCAGGTTCAAACTACCACGTCACATCACTTAAAGATTTGCTTCAGACATTGTACAAACTATAAATACAATTAATGTATTTTTAGTACCATTTTGTCAACTGTAGGTTTAACAGCCAAAGAAAGTTCAGGCCAGCAGCTTAAAGCCATCAAGCTGCCGCCTGAGACAAAGCCAGACTGTTGATTTAACACTCAATGGAGTGAGTGAACACATGCAAAGGAGGGAAAAAGAGCATGATAGATGGACATATGAAAGTACGGCAGGCCTTTGAAAGATGGTAATGGAGGAGGCTACCAAGGGAGATCCCAAAATTCACACCCCATCTACGGTGTCAGTGCAACCCATTCAAAGGCTACGGTTTCAGAGGGGAGGCAAACAGAACATGTGTGGCAAGTGTTTCTATGTGGATGCATGCTTGCGTACGTGCACTCGCTCAGTGGGTGCGGTGCATGCGTGTGTATGGGTGTGCTGGTGTGAAATGGTCAGATCAAAGTCAGGTGGCGCTTCATTCCCACCTGCTCTCATTAGTCTTTGGGTCTGCAGGCCCTAAGTACTGTAAGATCCCACCTGTTTGTGACTGCTGTGGACAGGTCTCTCAGGAGACACACACACACACACACACACACACACACACACACACACACTCCTATTCAGGACTGTATGGATGTGTCACCATATATAAACTATATATATATATATATTATAGTGTATACAGCATAGTTCTGTGTTAAAGAGAGGACTTAATTCTGTATAAACACTTGAACGCTGGAACATTGTCTTCCTTCCATCTGTCTAATATAAAAACTGTAATTGAGGAGAAAACAGCTTTAATATCTATTAGAGAACTAAATATGTTTAGTATTACTGCGCCCGGGGAATTCTCCAAGGATTAATTCCATGTAGCTTTCATAATTCCCTCCAATATGTTTAAATTAAGATTAAAGATCACTTTGTTCCCCTATTCCCACAGCTCCCATGGTATGGTAAAGAGATCAAAACTGGAGGGCTTTATAGGGAACATCTTTAACATTTGCTCTGCTCTCAGTGTGCTTGATTAAATGTAACATTTTGAGATCCCAGAGTTCTGAGAAAAGCATAAATCATTGTCTCGCAGCTGCTGGCGTGCCTGGGGAAAACACATGCTATCCCTCACTCTCTCTCTCCCTCTCTCTCTCTTTTTGTCTTCCCTATGATCATAAAGCCCACCCGACCCGTTGGTCCCTCCTCCTCTAGTGCAAGTGAGGGTGGGGGGGTGGGGGGGGGGGGACACCTGCAGGCTGCCGCTCGCCCTGAGGTTCAGCATAAACCCCAGTTCCTCACACGCCCTCTAGCCCCCAACTCCCTCACACTGGCCCCGTCTAAGGCCCCCTTAGTCTTTCCCATCCATCAGCAGTGACAGGCCCGAGATCAAGCCAAGGAGGATAGTCAGCCAGCCAGCCAGCCACTGTCCAGGGATCAAAATGATCAAGCTGTCCCTTGAGTAGCGCTGATAATTTACACCCAGCGTAGCACCAAAGGTCACATGGTAGTGACATGGCCAAGGATTCCTGGTCCTAGTGATCTGAAGACACAGCTTCACTCTGATTAAATGTATAAATAATTTATAGATCTAATACCAGTCAAGGAATACAGGCATCAGCCCCAGTGCGTGCTAGTGAAAGATGACATGTCCCTGGCTCTCAGCTGGGTCCATGTGGAAGACTAACCTGTGCCCTTCAGATCCAGCCTGCCAACCTGGATCGCTGCCTGCTCTGACTTAAAAGCAACTACGTCACTGCCCGAGCTCCAGAGAGTCTGACTCCTCCCGTAGCTGCCTCACTTTTTTCTGCTTCGCTCCATCTCTCGCTTTATTTTTTCATGTGATTGAACAATGGCATTGATTTCTCACCGCTCATTGTGTCGTAACGGAGCGCACACATAAATCACGTTTGGTTCTTGAAGAGGGAGAGAAAATGAAAAATAAAAAAGGGGAGAATAGTTGGCTATAGCTGCGCTCTGCCACTGCCAACAAAAATCATATCACCGTGGCGTTCATCTGGAACAACTGCTCAATTAGGAGAAATCATCTGGGACTGTCTCATTGTAATGCAAAGGGTTAACGTGAAGATATGAAATTACCATACGCCTTTTGGATCTATAAACGGGGACGTTTCAAAGCCGGAGCTGCTCAGTTCAAACCCACGCCTTTAATTGTGTTTAATTTATTAGAATGTTCCAACCTCAACTCTGTTAACTGAAAACACATTAGTCTGGATCTGCAGAAGTTCTACAAGTGTACAGGGCCTCCCTCCAACCGCCACCCCTAGCCACCCAACCCAATCTCCTCATTTTCTAAGTAAATTGGAATTTTCGTTTTAATTCACTAGTAAACAATTAGACAGAAAACAGATGTCACTGGCAATATTTAAAGGAAACTATCTCCCTGTTGGATTAACATTGCATGAAAGAGCGTAGCGTGGGGAGAAGATTGAAACATGTGTCAAAGTTGCATTTTAAAATTCCGGACTATGTATTCAATTATTCAAAATATCAATACTTCACAACAGTGAAGAGCAGCATTCCCCAAAGTGGGCTGTTCTAAAAATACTTCAGGCCGACAAGTATGTGTTTGAAAGAGGCCAAGACAAAAGTGCTCTGGATCTCCGTGGCGACCCGGGTGATCGGCCATCAGTATAGCATTTAATCGTCTATTAGAACAAATATATTGTATCACATGTGACCTCAGAGATACGGGCCGTGCTGAGCTCTAAAAAGGGGAAAAATGTAAGACATAAAGGAAATGCCTTCTGGGATGAATTAAAAGATCCATAAGGAAAGTGCTGGCAATTTCCAGAGCCTGTCACATCCTCTAAGAAATGAGACAACACAGAGATCACACATACATGACCGGCGGGGAAACACTGAAGGCAAGGCTTTGCTCAGCTTATGAACAACTGCAGTCAATCACATACACCAAAACAGGAAAATAAGTCATAGGTATGTGAAAGCACCGTGGCATGTTAGTATATATATATTCAAACATTTCATGGACTAAAAGTTGGTAGCTCGATGTCGATGTCTTGCTTAAATAAATATTATGCTTAGAGAATTGGGCGGATAGATCCCACAGGACTGCTGCGCTTTGCGTTGCATCCCTACAAAAACCAGAAGCGACTAATCAAATGTAAAATAGAATATAAAAGTTGATTGTGGCTCATTATATCTTAATGTTTCCAATATGTCTATGGTGTAAGAACTTCGTTTTTCTCTTGCGCCCCTACCCAAGTTCTATGCTCGATGTATAATGATCACGCTTTAAGAATTTGCTAAATGGAATCAACAGAGCCACATGAGACGAATAAAATGTGTTTGATGCCAAGGCCAAGTGCTCCAGCAATTCAAAAATGTCATGATCACAAAACGTTGAGCCTCTAAGTCGGTCCTATGGGAGCAAAGGGTGCAGCCCATTTAGAGTGGTGCTACTCCACCTTTCATCTCTGGCTGAATGAGGCGTTGCATCCATCATTCCATTAGCGCTGCTCTAACAGGCTCCCAGTCGCCCACTGGATGACAGCGGGGACATGGGACATGTGGACTGACCAAAGGCTTTGATGTAAGCCTGACCACCATACAAAACACAGGCTCATAAGTAGACACCAGGAGATGCCTGCCTGCACACACACTCAACTTTGCAAGCTCTTCCTTCAGCAGCATGTTTGACACAACACACACACACAGAAAAATGGTCCAGTCTGGTGAAATTGTTACTGTCAAGCCACACTGCTGTCTTCAGCTTTGACTGGATTGACAGGTACTATATTGCAGATAAAAGCAAGACTTCTGGCAAAAATACTGTGTGTGTGTGTGTCAGCT
Source organism: Datnioides undecimradiatus (assembly GCA_008933995.1). Lineage (NCBI taxonomy): Eukaryota > Metazoa > Chordata > Actinopteri > Lobotiformes > Datnioididae > Datnioides > Datnioides undecimradiatus. Next base: position 35,331,151 of record WARS01000046.1, on the reverse strand, counting down.
GTTATGTGCCGCCCTGTGCGAGTGAAAATATGAGAGAAATATTGTCTGAACTGCTTTCATTCATTAGGGTGCATGTGCTTGCACAAGTATTGTAGATGCGAGATTAAAATAAAGGAAAACGTCAGGACACAAGAGAGAGATCCGGACAGAGCGAGGAGCAACGCGAGCACGAAACAAAGAACATTACACACAGAGGATGGGGAAAAGAGAGGAGAGTATTAAGGCAGTGATGAGAAGGAGTGCAGGCCTCCACTGCTCCACATCTGCTGGAGATATATTCAGTGCTTCTGGGAGTGAGCCCCCCACCACCCGTTCACCTTCATCTTCTTTCTCTCTCCCACTCCTTTCGCTTCCTTTAGGTCCTCTGGTTTGTGTTCAGATCAGGTTTTAATATTCAAAAATATGTACTGTCTTTATGAGCCATTGCTTTGCTGAAATAATATGCTCTGTAAATCAAAGTAATAGTCCGAGGCCGTGCACTAAATAGAATATAGCAGAGTTCCTAACAGTATCTATCCCTGTCTGTGCGGCTGTAAACGGCGCAACAACCCCATGTCAGAAATACAGCGTTGCTTTTAAAATCTACTCTTATGTCACTGCAACGTTCAGGGTAATTTATTCAAAGATGTCCTCACATCTATCAAGTTGTGAGTTGCCTATGAAATGTAAGCTTTTCCCTGCTTTACATTTTCAATTTATAGCAGCGTCTTGGCGCTCTGTTCACCAGCATCGGGTCAGTGATTGACTGGGTGACATTCAAACAGCAGTGGAATTCCTGGGTTGGGGTGACCTCCCAAATCCGCTGTCTCTAAACCGTACTTATCTTCTTACTTCACTGCACCCAAAGCTACAGCTGCATCTTCTCCTCGCGGTCTGAAACCACCTGAGGCCGCAGCTCTATCGCCATCTCAGCGCTGACATGTTTAAGGCCCAGGGGCCTGATGTGATTCAGGGCCTGGTTCGAGGGTTTGCGTAAGTCAAGGCCACACTATGAATCTGCAGGCCCGTATTAAAAGTGATGTACAGTTGTGACTTTGTAGACAACTCTGAAAACAAATACTGGAGGTGTATTGTTTTACGCCGTCACCCCAGGCGTCTCTTGTATCTGCTGTTGGGTGGAGGGGGGGTTTGCACTCTGAGACTTTGAGAGACTCACATTTTCAAGGCTTTTAGACACCGGGGAGCAGTTGAAGGCCATGACAGAGGATACACTGTCAAGTACATCTACCTCCAAAGGTTTCAATCTTCCCTGGGAGCCCAGCAGAGCAGCTCAACAGGAGGACTGATGCAGATGCAGGTGGGGAGGAGAGGTTAGTGATGACATACTTATATTCATGGCCTCATTCACAGAAGAAAGCGCTACAGGAGCAATTTCTCCTTGAAAGAACACTGGGGACCACGCTGTGTAGATGAGGACATACCTGGCTACTGCAGTAGATACATGAGATGCGCACAGTTGCAGTCATTAAATATCGTACTTACTAAATCAAGCACCACAGCACTTTGAGCTTTGGAATCTGGATTGCATTTTTAGTCTTCTGGAAGGACTACTGAATAATCCTACGCCCTCCCTCTAAACACACATGCATACGCCCACACACTCTCGCACTGACACCAGAAATATAATCTGTGGTCTAAGGACGCAATCAAAAACTGCAACCTGACATCAGCGCAGCCTTCAACAGCAATCCTCGAGCGGTTAGCTGTTGTTAGCCAGCTCAGCCCAGCGCTGACAGAGACTAACTGCTGTTTAGAGAAATCACGCTGCCTGTAAAGAGACGAGGAGTTGCCAGCCCTGCCTCAAGGATACTGGAGTGGAAAACACTTATCGGCTTTACTAAACAAATAACCGAAAGGGGGCATTGCGTGACATTATGGGAGGAAGGAAAATATGACGACCTAAACAAACCGAGACTCTTATATTAGATCATCAATAATTGAGATGGAATATGGACTACCAGTGCCTGTAACAAGTCCAAACACCACAACCACAGCCGGAAAATGAGCTAAAAAACTGATACATCAACACAGGACGGTGATTTGTGATTTGAAAAATACACAGGTTCAGTAAGAAACTGTACCACAGAGCAATGGAGGAGAGAAGTGGAGCGGAGAGGAGAGAGGAGAGGAGAGGAGAGGAGAGGAGAGGAGAGGAGAGGAGAGATGAGGAGAGGAGAGATGAGGAGAGATGGGGAGAGAGACTTCAACATAAGCACATTTCAACAGTTTCTACCTGAGTTCCGACAGTCATCTCCTTGTTGTGGGATCTGAACAGAAAACGCCAGCAGGTCAGGGGCCAGCAAAGATTCAGGCTTGCGAATCTCATTAAGCCAGCGGCTCATATGGAGTTCTCTGGTGTCAGATGGGCCCTGAATCAGGGGAACCAGCTTCTCCTTAACCCCCTCTCCGGAACCTACAGGGCAAGTATTGAGTCTTATTAGTTACTTAAGAATTTCTCTCCACAAATGAGAAAGCCTTTTATGATTATTTACCCAAAATAGAAAAATGTTAAAGTTAAAATGAAAATGTGTTGGAATAATATGGGCGTCATGCAAAATACTGAAGACAATTTGCAACTAAAGGCTTTTGGTCACAAAGAAAATAACCACGTTTACAATTTTCTGTCAGCAGTTTGAGTCATTCAAATCAAGCAACAACACCGGACAACCAAATAACGCGATATCACCCATGTTAAAAACTACAGGTGAAATCTGTTGGAAACAATGATAGAAACATGACATCTTGCATGACGTGTGTGTCAAATGGATAAAGTGCAATGACAAAAGGAGCAGCAGTCACAAGGTAAAGCTGACCAGTGGACAGAATCAGTGCTACTCACCTCAGCAGCCATGTCTGCAGTGCTAAAGTATTTAGCCAAAAAGTGAAACTCCCTATGTGCTTGTTATTTCGTGCATCTCCTTCAGATGTTAATTATAAATACAGTGCACTGCATCTTTTATATGCACTTGTATTTTTTACCTCTGGATTTCTATATTGACAGCTGCAATAGATCTTATAATCGGTCTGACATCATGTGTGCAGTTTGACCTTGCGAACTCTGTACGATGACATTAGCTCGAAAAACATCCTGGCCATCAAAGACATGGCCGGCGCCCAATGACAGCGCCCCAGGAGAGAGCAGCAACTGAATCACATCGCTGGAAAGAAATCAAGATAAAGATTGAGCGGGAAAAAGAGAGGGCGAGAGACGGAGTGGAGTGTGTAAACGTATAAGTTAAAAGAAGAGTCTAGTCAGTCTCACTCTCTCCCTCCTACACAGGCAGTAAAGTTTTAACAGGGCACAGCTGCACACACCTGGGGTCCTGGCGCACACTTTTACAGCTCCCACGGTTCCCGAGGCGCATTTCACCGTCGCACGGCTGCAGAACTTCAGCTCCAGGTTTTGGACCGAGCCCTCGAGAGTCGGTGACGGGCCCTGAGACTTCACACCTAATAAAAAAAAAAAACAGGTGAAAATGAAGTGCAGTCCGGCAGGTTTAAACACTGCTGCCGTGGCTTCGTTAAACACTTGATTGGCCTTTAATTGTTCTTGACCCCTTTCTTTCCCTCTCAGTCTTTCCCAAAGTTCTGAGAAACCAGGTGCTGCTCTTAAACACAGATATCAGCAACACCAGGCAGGGTGTGTTACATTTATCTGACCTCTGGTCTGGATACTAGTGGTGCCCTCTGTTTCCAAGGTTAACCTGTTGTTTTGTCTCAATACCATAACAAACATGTCAAATCAAAGCACAATTACATATTAGCAGCTGTAAAGGTTAAATCATAAGTGCCTAAAGACTTCCACACCTAGAATCTAAACACATTTTACTGCGATGTATGACAAGCCTTGATAAATTTGTATTAATATTTATTTGCGTACTTGTCTGTGACTACAAACCGACAGGATCTTAAAATTTACAAGGGGTACACTTTATCTGTATTTCCCTCTGGATTCAGAGAGCATCCTGTGAAAACATGTACAGTACACAGATGGAAGTGTGGATAAACTACAGAAATGTCCAAACATCATATTATTTCAAAAAGACAGGCGGAAAGGATATTAAAAGAGATAAAAACTCTTAAATTGTCAAGTGCTGTTTTACAAGTTCTCAGTAAATCTACTGTGCCGACTGACTTGAACACTTTAAGTTAAATAACAGGGACTATTAGGAATTTGAGTAACAGGCCAATATAAAGGATATATCTTTCCAAAACAATATCCAATACAGTCACGCCGGTATCCAGCTTAGTGTCAACTACAACTCACCTAACACCAGCATTACATCACAGGAGCCTCGAGTGCTCTTCACTCTATGATTATTTCTCTTAATGGCAGCCCAGTGTGGAAGAACCTTCCATCTGCCATCTTTCCAAAATGAAACAGTTTGCACTGTGGTGAGGAGCGGGGAGGGATTACATACTCGCCATTATGATATGTCAATGTTATTTCTATGGTGAGAGGCTATTTCAAACACATAACAGGAGGAGGAGGGAGAAATAGCTGGATGGCTAAAAGATACTGTAGAGTTTATGGAGTTCTGGGCCAAACCGCCTGTTGAGAGAGGAGAGGAGGATCCATCCATCACATGCTACATTCTTCCAGTGAGCTGGAACTGTCTGAGGGAATCACATTAAATCCTTACATCACCTGTTCCAATAAGGCTTTACTTCTCAGAGTAATCCCCTCTTACAATGATAGCACTTCATTTCCTACAAGTGTCCACAACACTTTTTGACTCAGTTTACAACTCAGGGGCTTCCTCTGTCAAATCAAGCCCAACGACTGCAAGCTTAACCAGTCGGAGAGGCTGAACAAACAGCAAACAGAAAAAAAATGTTAGAACAAATGTGTAAAAACTGATGAAGAACAAATGAAACAGATGGACTGGATGCCAGGGATTTACTGCCTGCCGGTGCGTTAGAGGGTTCTGCATTAATAAGGCACAGATGAGTGGTGCTACCACGGAGGCTATGAAAGCGCAACAGGTCATTATTTGGCAACAGCTCCTGAAGCTACTAGAAAAGATCATGAACTTGCAGTAGGTGGTTTTACACCAGAACTGCACATTTTAGTTTCCATTTGTTAGTCACATTTATGTAATAGTTTAAAGTTGGTTTTAAAGTGAAAAGCAGGCAGTATGGAGATGGGAGCAATTCAAGTAAACACAGTTAAATACAGGCTGACCAATATGGGGTTTTTGAAGTTAACTCTGATTTATAAGGGATAAATTCACAGGTCACAGCAGCCGATGTAGTGAATTTCTGAGCTGGGATTAAATACAGAAAACAATATTTTAAAGAATATACCAAGTTCTGTATTCACTATGTAACTTTAAACTGACGCCAATTTATTACCACAAGCATTTTTTCTGCATTATATCCTGGAAAATGATGCTATAATATCTGTCGACTAATATATCGGACAACCTCTACATTTAACCAAGGGAATTACCAGAAATTCCCTAACCACTGACTTCCCTCCTCTCCCTCTCTCAGACAAATTGCCCAGCAACCTCTTCACCTGCTGTCTGAGAGGCCCTCTATCAGCCCAGATGGAAGATGGGAACGTTAATAACCCTCCCTGTGTCTCCCTGTCTGCTACTTAATATATCTGCAGGTCAGACGCTACTCTGCGGCAGTACTGCACGTCTCTCTGTGGCTTGGGTTACCTGCTTCTCCATCACCTTTCTCTGTCTACGGGACAGATGTTCTACCAGAAATCAGGTCTATGTGAGTTATTTCGTTGCAGAACCCAATCGAGCAAACAACATCTAACTGAGCCTGAATTCTAATAATACAGTTAAACAGTATCTTGAATGCATATATATCAATGCATGTCTTAACTGGTACTTTCCAACATACACCTTGAGAAATGACAGTAAAACACTTGATATAATCATCAAAATGATCAGCAGGTTAAAGCATCAAGTAAGCAGTAGTTTTAAGCCCATGAGAATAATGTAGTTTTTGTCTCCCATTGCCCCTTTTGCATTGCTGTGTGTGTGTGTGTGTGTGTGTAGTTTCTGAACATGAAAGCGCAGCGTGGAGACAAATTTTCCTCTTGATGTACTCGGCTCAGAAATAAGCCCACGGTGCAGCACACTGTTTCAGAAAAAGAATGTAATCCAATTTTCTCAATGTTTTCGATCGGTTTAGTGTGTTTACCACATCTTTAGAAGAAACCCGGGGAACAGAGTTGAGTTACCGGATCGTCCGTTTTTAAGAGAGGCATGTAAACTCACGCACATATGCGCACACACGAGTACACACATACACACACAAGACATTTGGGTTATGTGATGTGATCCAGTACCAGAGGGAAAGATGGAGAATGACATAGGCACTACATAAAGCCAGGCTTCCATTCCTGGAAACAATATAGCTTACATACATTTGCCATAAAAGGTCTGCACCAGACGTTTGGCTATATTATTGAGTGAGTCTCAGCGAACCTAAAAACACATGACCCATCTATCCTGAGAGAACAGACCATTGTAGAGAATGGATATCCAGATCCAGTGACCATTTGTCCTCCTTCAGTGCTGAAGGAGAAATGATTGCAACAGTGATGAGTAGGCCTCCGCACAGAATGCCTGTTCCCCTGAGTCCTTCATTCTTTCTAAAAAAGATGGAGATGTTAAGAGAGCAAGCCAATCTGGAACATGACAGGGGCCATTCGCTCTACTATTTGCTCTTTGATAAATGGCACTAGGGGTATCACTATAACAGACCCCCCCTTTGCCCACGTAGATGTCCTAAAGGGCACGGTGCACCTGCTGGGGTGCTGGTTGTTGCGTGGGGGGGCTTTGGACAATGCTTTGCCCAGCTGTTAAGACTATAAAAAAGCAGGGTACACAGGAAGAGGAAAAGCACAGTGGTTGGTAGTTTGTCGCCTTAACAGCGGTATTCAGTTTGGTTTATGTATGTAAGATGCATTAGTGTGTGTATTAGAGCCAGACGTGTGTGTGTGTCTGTGTGTTTCCGTGTGTGACTGAGCGAGTGAACGTGTGTGGTGCCGTTACTCCTCAAGCAAGGGCAGGTGCAAGAAGTACATAAACACACAGCTAGGGGCCAGAGGCTACGGCACTCCATCAAACACTGCGAGGGCAACCGTGGGCAGCTGGATTTGCCATCCCGAACGCTGAGGAGAGTGTGGAAAATATGAAGGGAAGGAAAGACGGATGGTCAGGGAAGAAATACTGGAGGGAGAAAGAAAAGATAAAAAGAGAAAGCACACACTGATGGGACAATGTGATGTGATGTGGAGGCTGCTTTTTTACTTTCTGCATACCTCAATAGTCGGCGTGCGCATGTCTCAGTATGTCTGTGGGTGTACACGTGTGTGTGTGCAGGACATCTGCAGACTTGAAAGCCATGTTTTACACATTCCAACATGTCCTGCTCCCACTGCTTTGAGGAATGGTATGGGAAAGTTGTCTGCCCACAGCGCCAGACCAGGAGTATCGACATTCTCAAACAAAAACAGTGTTTAGCCTTCATTCATAAAACTCTTGGAATAATACGTCAGATACACTAAGCAATTTTCATTTCGAAAGCTATTAAACCGTTTTACTATGACAATATTTCTTAAGCAAATAAGCCAGGACATGGACATGGGAACACTGAAATGCTCGAAGACTACCTTTTTTAATGCATCTGTTAATTAGAATTTCGCTGGCGGCTCAATGGAATGCATACTTACAGAAGTTACAGCGAGTAACTACTTTAAAAATTGATATTTTACTCACCAGAGTGAAAACCTTTCACATCACGACGTTACAATAGCTGAGGGCTTAGTCATTGGTGACGGTGAATGGCATCATCCATCACTCTAACCCTTGTTACTGTCTCTGCCTCTGGAGGTAAGGTTGCCTGATATTAAGCAGAACTGTCAACTCGTTAAACTCAGTTTCCATTTGCCTCCACTTTGACCTATTTTCTTTTTCCGAACCAGTCGCGGTAACCAAAGTGTCTGCCTGAATCTAATATGATTTTAATCTAAGACACTGGTTTTGGTGTTCTAAAAGGGGAGTTGAGCAAAGCTTAGACAAGCTAGCATGTTATTAGTTTTAATCAAATTTTTAATAGATCAAACACTCTCAGTAGGAGATAGTAGCAACCATCTTCTCTGCAGTGGCAGCCATTTTTGTTCTAACTTCTCCATGGTTCCTGTGCACAGCCTGGCCACACATGACAGCAACTTGCCAATGGTGTTAGTTCCAGTTGTAGCACTGACTGGCTAATCATTAGTCCTCTCTGGCATTCATTTTCCAACCGACAAACCACTGTTTCATGTCACGATGCCAGACTAATCAGTCAACCCTGTAAAGTGAGTACATTCAAAGGTCTAGACCCAGGCAAGGGGTGCTACAGACGGTCTATGCTAAAACCAGTTCTTGTATTAATGCATTAGGGATCAGTTATATATGTGATGACGATCAGCTGACAAGACGATGTACAGTATCGCTGAACCCTAATGGGCAGGTAGACAGAGACAGACAGACAGAGGAGGAAAGAGAACCTAAAGCACTAAAAGCTCCAGGTCTGGCAGTGGGCCCACAGCAGCTAGGGGGCTGACAGAAAAAGAGGTAGACATAGACAAGTTGGGCAGACCGAAAGCAGCCAGCTGAGCCATTAAGTGCTGATGCAGAAACAATAACTGTCTCTCCTAAATCAGGAGGGGCTGAAGTAGAAGCAGTAAGTAGGAGCAGGAGGTCTGCTGGCACCTTTCCCAGTACTGACACAAAGCAAAAATACAGACACATGCAGAGAGAGCGGGACAGGAAAACAGACAAGGTGAACCAGTAGTGGTTTGTCCTGCAGTTAAAGCTGAGAAGAAAGCAGCTTTGGCACTGAGCAAACGCAAGTCTGCAGGGGGAGACTCATCAGTTTTAACAAAATCACTTACAACAGACAACCAGAAAATGAGTCTTAGAATAGTGGAGACTGAAGAACCGTGAAGGTCACTTTGGGAATGCATCAAATGTTTAGAATCACTCCCTCGAACAGAGTTTGTGACGTATTCATAGAAAGGTTTTGCTGCTTTTTACAAAAACTGCTGCCCTTACACTTGGCGTGGCTTATTTGTGGGAAACCTTGCTTGCACACAGGAAGAGATGCATTTTACATTTCAGGTGGCAGCAACAGCAAATGTTTTTTAAATGAAGCGAACAGGGCAGTTACACGTGATAGCTACCACTGCTGGACGACCACACACCGACGGGACCTCTGCCAGGGTTTAGGTTGTTCTAAAAAAAACCTCCATCAACAGACAATACAGGCAACCCTAAAGAACTCTCTGTGGGCAGACAGACACAAAGGAAGCAAACAAGTGTTTAGACACATGCACACACACAGACTGAAACGCTTCTTCCTATGAGGCAGCCCAGCTAAGCTGACTCCGGCACACTGGGTAGAGTTTAGGGTGGTGGGGTATGCCAGTGGTACTCGCTGCCTGTGAAGGTCGTGGTATAAAGACGTTGATGAGGTGTAAGTGCTGGTGGTAGCGGAGGCTGGGGGTCTAATTTCCATGATTACCATCCCCTCCAGGTGCGGCCTGCCTTTCCGTCTGCCCGCTAAAGCAGTGACACATGTTCTCCGCACATTGAAACCTTGGTTCTCTCTGCCACCGAATTACCACAATTAAGGAGTCTTCATGCGGAAGCAATTTGGCCAACACTAATGGGCCTAGGCAGTGGGGTTTGGGAGACAGTGATAGAGGGGGGTGGTAAAACAAGATTCAGAGCAAAACTGAGTACAAGAGTTATAAAACACGTGAGAAAGATGAGAGAGTGGGAGAGAAAAAGAGGGCGACAGATGTGCGAAGAGTGATAGAGAAACATGTGCTGTGACATAGAGGATTCCCACATTGCCACTTGTAAGGAGACGATTAGCCAGTGGTGAGATAGGCCATTAAAACACAGTTCTGGATGAGAGGGCCTGCCTCTCAATCTCCCATATCCCCAGCCTAATGCTGCCCTAACAAATTTGGTTAGCATAAGAAACAGGGGCATTCTGGCTTTGAAGTAGCAGCCAGGATGGAATGCCAGTGTGGTTCCACCATGAGAGAGATGCTCGAAACTACAGACCGCAGCTAATGACGCTAAACCAGCCCCGCCGTCACTGAAATGTAACTCTGGATTACGGCTCTCTCTCTGACTCTCAAGATCTCTGCGACACTATAACTCATGCTTGCTCTTTTTCTCAGGCTCTCCCCCCCTCTCTCCTCTTCCCTTATGGAAGAGAATTAAAGAGAAACAGAGCAGAGAGCTCTTGTTTATCAATAATCCACTGAGATCAATATTTATGTCTCAGCTTTGCAGAGGCTGACTGTGTCTGTGTGTGGTGGTAGCCAAGACGTGACTGGGGTTTTGGTGCTGCTGAGGCACTTCAATGGGAGTTACAGTGGAAATTTATGGCCTTGTGACGTGGAGCTATGTGCTCAGTCGGCACTAGTCACTAGCCTTAGATGGGACGGTTGGCTCACAGCAGGGAGCCAGCTCTGCAGACACTACCAGATGACATAAATACAAACAGATTTATTTGGGGCTGTCATTGATTCAGGGCTTAGTAACATTCAGAGCAGCCTGCTGTGGGCGCTTTAAAGCCCATTCAACTTGCAGAGCGTTTCCATTTAGGTCTCAGCGATGCTCTTTGCTTTGTGTGTGAAGTGAACTCTAAAAACATGTTAGAAAGTCTTTACGCTACTTAATTACTTGTCAAATGAACTCTTCTATCACTGCTACTTTTAATACATTGCTTATTATTTATTATGATTATAGTTACTAGGAATGAAAGTAAAGGCTTATCATAAATCATACTGTTGATTTTACTGTTTGAGCGATCTTCCTGATGATTTTACGCTACATTTGTTATTTCATCATTTGTTGTTGAGAAGAAATAATATCTGTAAATTCAGAGCGTTTACTATAAAATACAATCCAACAGTTTATATCTGAGTAAACTTTGCTCTGCACACCTTGACTTGTCTTCCTTGGTCTGTTTAAAGCATTATCTATTGATGACACATTGGAGGGGCCTACAAGTCTTTACCATGGTAACGTTTCATAAACCACAGCCGCAGGGGGGTTTTCATATCATATTTCAGTTTACCCTCCACAGGGGGAGAGTCAGGAGTTGAGCGTTCCCGCTCTAACTGATGAAAGCTTAAATCTACAGAAACTCTGCTCTACCCTAAACTAAACTGCACTCCTCAACGATCATTGACCAGCCAGGTTTGTAAAAACCATGATAGATCTTTGAGATCAGCCACCAATATAAGTGCTATGCTGTGCCAGTGGTATATTGAATTAAGTGGTAATTGGAAAGATGCCTCTGAGAAACAATAAACGATTCATATCAGAGAGCAGAAACAAAAAGTTGAACATGAAACTGTTGAAAATTCTAGATCCTGCGTTAGGATCATCCATGTCCCCCAACATGCCTGGAATCACATCTTATTTCCCATGACAGAAAAATGGGCTACTATTCAAACAAACAGGGGAAAGAAAATCCTTGGCACACTCTCAGTTGACTTCTGATTTCTTTTGAATATCATCTTACGCCAGAAGCCGGCGGACGGTGTGCAGAAAAGGGGAATGACGAATGGAGAGTCATGGTGAGAAATGACAAGCCTGATGTCCCTTGATGAGTGTCTAACATCAACCACGCAGGGGAGATGTGTGTGTGCGTGTGTTTCTTTTTTATCTCTGTGTGTGTGTGTGCGTGTGCGTGCGTGTTTCTTTTTTATCTGTGTGTGCACGAGCAAACCATTTTTTGGTGAAAGTCTCGAGTCAACTTGAGATGTTGTTTGACAAAGGAGCAAACCTCAGGCACTTTATGTTCCTATCATCCTATTAAACATACAGTATAAGTATCCATGTAATCTGATGTCCAATTGTGGGACAGCGCAGCACAACAAACTTCTGTTTTGCATCGGCTCCACTGGCTTCTCTCATTAGCTCTGGAGTGAAGTAAGCGACAGAGAAAGAGCAGAAAGCAGCAGGAAGACAAAAGAAAAGAGGAAGGCCCAAGTCTGGATTGACTTAAAACATCATCACAATCTGCCAGGAGTGGAGCGAGGGCCGTCTGTAGCTCATTGAAGTTTTCATTGACGAGAGCCGTCTCAAGTTCCATCCAAGATTTATTTATCGGTTCTCTGATGCTGACACAACGTGTTTTTAATGTCAGAAATAAGGTTGCGTATGGCTGAAAAAGCCCTCTTTCTTTCCTTTCCCTCCTGCTTTCTTCCTGCCCTGATGTCAATCCGTGAAGCCGACAAGTAGACAGGCAGAAATTTCTCTCAAACCAATAAGTTACCTCTTCAAAGAAGTATGGATACTTGATTGAGGGGCCAGGCCGCGCTGAAACAGACATCTCAGGGTTTTCATTAAGCTTCCCATCTCTTTACTGACATTTGTGACAACCACAGACCATGAAAAAAGGCTTATGCCCTTCCTTCTTTCACTTTCATTGTGGAACAATGAAAAAGCACTATCAGAAATAATCTCCATGAGCTGAGTGTATAGGTCCAGTATGTGACAGGGCAAAGCTGCATGTTCCTCTGGCTTGTCTTGATTAATAGATGATAGCCATTAAGGTTGTGAGTAAGACGGCAGTGTCAGCCAAAACCTGCACAGGAAAACAGTGAAAAACTGAGCAGAGAGCAGTCTCCCCTGTTCAGTATCATAGCCAGGGCTATGCTAGCAACAGCTGCATTGTGGTCAAAGAGAAAGAAACACTGCAGAGGGTGAAGGGGTGGGGGGAGAAAAGATAGACGGGTAAGTTCTGGGACCAGACAACAGTAAATGCACAGCATACCAGGGATTAGTTTACGGAGGTGACAGAGTGATATGAAAATGGACACTTTTTCCCCTCCAATAACACAGAGCTATTACCGACACTTATTATGCGGCAGCGTCACAGGGGGATTTGCGTCAGACCCATGCTCCTGAAGGCAGTTAGATCACAGGGATGTGAACTGCTGGCCATGACAGGAGCAGCCTTTTTCATGCAGTGCAAAAATGCGTAAAAACTGTTGTTGACACGGCCTTCTGAGAGATTGCATTTGTTTCCAAGCAATGGGATATATCAGTGTGAAGAAAAGTATAAATAAGCCTCTCTGACATAGCCTTGAACAGTCTCGAGTCTTGTTTCCACCCTTTTCTCTTTTTTCCTCCCAACCACTGCATCCCCCATTGTACGCGCAGGGGGAACTTGTAAAAACAAAAGACTTATTTTAATAATGATACTGTAATGAGTGAGAGCATAAGTCCCGGGCTATTATTATCAACATGCTTCTAGTCGCTATGCAGTGAGAGCACAGGCTCGCTGTATCCAAACATTCTTGCCATCATTTGCCTTAAATGGGATCGTACGCTGCGGGTTCAGGAGTACATATAGGATGATGGAGGTGGGCACGCATCTGTGCATATTCACATGTCTTTCCGTACATCTGTGTGTGTGTGTGTGTGTGTCTCAGTGCGTGGTTAACCTGACACTCAATTAGGTGCAAAAGCTGGGTTTAATAAAGACAACCAATGGCCAGTTGTGTTTCTGGGCACCGAGGTCCACCCCACACTCTCAGTCTCTTTATTTCCTTCTTTCTGTCACTTTTCCCTTCAGCCTTTATTTTCCTTCTCTCTTTCATTTTTCATTCTGCTCATTATATCGTTCACTCTCTCTCTTCCTCTTCCTCTGTTCCTTTCCCCCTATATCTGTCATGCTAAAGTTATGTCACAGCTCGTATATCACCCAGCAATCATCTAGAGCACGTCTGGTGACCACCACCAACCAACTTCTACCAGGCCCCCCTCCTCTTGTCCTAGTGCAGACCACCACAGAGCTCTGTGGCCAGCAAAGCCAGCTGCGGTAGCTGCATTAAAGCAGAATGTATAACTACAGTAGAGCTGATTTAAACGACCTTAATCTTTTATCTTTCAAAATGCAGCACTTCGTAGGACACTAAAAGAGGGACCCAAGCGCAAGAACCAAAGTTCTGCTCAAATCTTTGTGCTCCTCAGAGCAAGAGTTTAGTTAATGGAGAGTTAATAGCACTGGCCTTCGTTTGTGCTCCACTTCCTTTTGCCAACTTGGTTGGAGATCCTGCACTGGTCCCAGAATGGCTCATTTGGGGAGGACAATGTTCAGGAAAAGCCTACTAACATGAAAAAACTGAGGCCAGTCAACAGCTGAGCCTGGCTCAAATGAAGGGAAAAATTATTGATTCACTCATGCTTGCTGTAGCTGTCACTCTGATATGGCAAAGAAACCAAAAACGATTTTCCTCAAGACCATTTCAATTCATCATGTAGTTCTTGCGGTGGATGTCAGTGACCTAAAATCAATAAATCAAACGCTCATGCTCAGCTACAACTCACTTTCAAGCAAATAACACAAGCAGGAAAAAACAGGCCGTGAAGCATTTCTACCACTGGCTGTGTTTAAAAGGACTGGACAGGCACAATCATCCATCTTTTATAATGAGCTGTCTAAAGTTACTATAAGTCTGGAGCATCCCGGCATCTCTGTGTGTCGTCTGGAGGGTTTGCTGCCATGTCACGGATGCAAAGACGCAACAGAGATTTCAAATTTCTGCTTGATAAGTGAGACAAAGCACGAAAACACAAACACTTGCACGCGAGGAGACGAACACACTCGCACACGGAAAACCACGTTCAGTCTCACAATCACGTTGTGTTAACATGGGCAACATTTACAATATGTGGACAAAAGATTACTGTATCATATTCCCGCAACCAGAGTTGTACCATCTGCAAGTTTAAGAGCTCTCTGTGACTCATCACTATGTACTGACTATAAATACATCCATTAACATTAGAGGACTCGGGTCCACTGGGGACATAAATGCATGAATCAAAATCCAATAAAGCTATCAACAGGGCAAAGATGTAGAATACAATATGAAAACACACAGACTTGTGTGTTCATGGGAATGGACAAACCAGAGTGCACGCAACCCAACGCACACATATGCATACATGGAGAACCAGACAGACATAATACAAATAGATACTGCCTTCTCAGCAACTGAATATTCAAATATTTGCTGAGATAAGGCACTGAAGAGTGAGCAATGACAAAATGTATTTGTGCACTGAGATTACACAGCCCGGTCCCAGTCACTTCACTGCACAACATAATGTGCACACACAAAT
Organism: Datnioides undecimradiatus; assembly: GCA_008933995.1. Taxonomy (NCBI): domain Eukaryota; kingdom Metazoa; phylum Chordata; class Actinopteri; order Lobotiformes; family Datnioididae; genus Datnioides; species Datnioides undecimradiatus. The sequence continues at coordinate 35,315,975 of WARS01000046.1, read as the reverse complement.
GCATCCAGACTCTACTAGCGTGTGGGAGGTCACTGTGGTCAGTGTGTCGCTGAATCTGAGGTTAGCGGTGGCTAGAAGCAGCGGCGGGCAGGAATTACTGTACTGGCTCCTCTCTACTGCTATTACCGCTACTGCGACTACTATGGCTGCTACTGCAAACCACGAAAGCATCCTGGAAGTATAAACAAAGGCCGCTAACAATTACAGATGAAGAGGAGGAACAAAAAATAAAAAATACAGTACATGAGGAAGAGGATGAGATGAGCTAGTTTGATAAAATGAATTTAGGAATCTGAGGAGAGCAATAGATGGAAAAGAGAGACAAAATGGGGAGAAAATGAATTTGGAAGAATAAGAGGAGGATAGAAAAACATGACAACAGTAAGAGCAACAGTTAGAGATGAAGAAAAATTAAAAAAGCAACAAAGAAAGACAGAAAGAATGGGATGTGTTCCTGCAAAAATGGGAATTTTAAAGCAGGGAATGCAGCCGTACAGAGCTGGGGGAAAAAAACACAGGGAGTTGTTGTTACTCTCACTGGGCAGCTGACAGGGCTGAGGGAGCTGAGGGGGCACACACTGTAAGAATGCATGCACTAATGTGTGCACAAACACACACGCACCTCCCAGCGGACCACCTCTCCGTTTTCACCAGACACATAAAGCATGACATAGTGTTTGCTGCAGAGCTCACCAATAAAATATAACACTAGTGTGAGCGTCGCAGGAATGCAAAAAGAGAACACTGGAGGAAAGTGTCACCACCGAAAACTCCTCGAGTTTAAGCCAAGCTGCTCACTACAGCAGCGCTGGGAATGAGCACTGTCCGACAGACAGTTGAGTGACAAACCGAGCTGTCGTGCAGCAAGCAGTGACTGACAACGCCTGATTTTGAAGGAAAATAAGATTTTACGCTTTGTTTTCTGATTTCACTCAATCGTCTCTGGGCTTGCAGACCGACCAGAGGCTACGCTGCATATGCTGCTCGCTGAGTTGCCGCTGTAGCTGCCAGTGAGCAGCAACAGAAACTCGAAGTCTTACAAGTCCTAGCGGCTGCGTTCCAGTCAGCTGCAATGATTTTAGGTTTCTGACTGTTGCTTTAATCCGAGTCCACCAATTATTTTGAGGAACATTTTACAGTCTGTCAGTACCTTGAGATTAAAACTGAAGCTTTGTTGAGTTTTCCCCCTCGCTGAATTGTGGAATTTCCTTTGGACAGAGAATGAAATCTCATACCCAAATGGCTCCCCCGCGAAGGACACTGACCATCTGTGTTATCAGCTAGGCCTCGATATGAAACACCTTCCACTATTGAAAAAAACCCTGTAACATCAAAAGAATACAAGGGAGGAGAAATTCCTAAAGGAATGAAGAAAGGCACGTGTTCAAAGTGAGCCAGTTTTGTTTGCCATGTTCAGTATTTGGCCTGAGCGCGTGGATGTGGATGTGTGTGTGAGGTCCGTCCCCGCAACGGCCAGATGGCTGCTGGTTGGTGACACAGAAACGAACGAATGAACGAACACAATACTTAAATCTGGATACAAGATCTGAATCTAGTGAAGTGTTACAACAGACCCTACATTTACCGTAAACAGTCAGCCGGCAAGTCACACTACTGCAGTGGAAAACAGCAGCCACTGCTAAGGCTGCAAACACTTTTACTGCATGCGGGGCCAAATAAGTGGCACCATGTCAGCGCTTTAACACTACAGTACCCGTATTTGTCATATTATGATAGTGTAGTGAGGACTTTGCAGAAAACACTTGGGGTTTGTCTTAGTTAAAGAAGCAACTCAGAGCAAAGCAGAGCAGAAGTGCGAGTGGGAGGGCGGGTAGCCAGCGCAGAACAGCCAGCGAGGTCCCATCGTGACGTTACAGCGCGGACGCGACCACAGCGGCCCGCAGGAACCAAAGCTGTTCAGCAAAGTTGCGCTGGGTGTGCGGAGAGGTGCTCTACAGCAAACACAGCGCTCGACAGTTTGCTCTGCTAACTTCACTCCTCTTCTCATCTCGCACCTCCTCATTTTCCATTTCTCCTCCACACTTAGGCTGTCACACTAAAGACTGAGAGGGCTTGGGACAGCTAACATCTTCCTTAAGGCCCATGAGTGTCACCACAATTTCAAAAGCAGATACTAGACATCTTTGGTTATATCATAGGAATTATTGCTGAGTTTTTTCCCCACAAAACATATACTTACACAACACATCACCTATTCCCCTTCACTCTCTTGCCTTAGCAGCCCAAACTCTTTCCCCCACTGCTCTTTTTCTAACCTGCCAGCACACGGACCAGATGTGCAAATGTTTCTCCATGTTGCTATTCAAGCCCCGTTCCAAGAGAAAGGCAGAGTGAAGGGAGAGGAATATTTGACTTCACTCCACGGGAGACCAGTTTCATAAATTTTGGCGGCTACACAACGGTGAAAAAGGTAGCTTGGCTGGCTTGGCCGAGGGAGAATGTTGACGGCATACCAAACAACATGATCCTAATGAGTTGGAAAATCCCTGGCCCTCCAGAGGACTGTCCAGATGCTACCGTCATGAGAAACGCTACTGTTTTATTGAATTCAGGCTCCCCTCCCTTTCTTTAACAAGGGGCAAAATTTATTATTTGACCATTAAGGCATCCTAGGCGACATGAAGCGTAAAACCGTTTCAGAGTTAATTTGCCCTTGGCTGCAGGTCCAGTACCCCACACTGGGCACAAGACAAGTCGATCTTTATGCCAAAGAGCCTGAACGCGTATAGTCGGAGACTTAACGTTTTAGATCCGTGATTGTGCCCTTGCTATAGGGCCTGCGGCATATTTACCCACAGCTCACACGCTACTATCAGGTTGACTTGTTTCGGGCAAGGATAGTCTGCTGCATGACGTGCTGAGCCCTGAGAAACAACTGTAAAACTTTTCATAAGACAGTCAAAACACTTTAAGCTTCAGCCAGTTCCATATATCTCTCTTGACAATGTACTGGTACTGAGAAACAAGCTTTATTTTATGAAGAACTAAACAAACAAAGGACAGTAAATGCACTTTATGAGAAAAAGGAGATTTCAATAAATCAACTACAATGATGAACGTATTAACATCTAATACAATAGTCTAAAAGAGACCAGATGAGAGAAGTGATGTAGCTCGCTCTTTGTTCTATGACTATTCGTGGTTGAAATACAGAGTGAGCCGCTAAAGGACACATTAATCTTCCGTGTGGGTATTTTTCCATTTTGCCAAGTGACTGAGTTGCCATTGCAGAATTATAATTGCTACCCTACAATAACAACTGCATTATGAAAACAACTGAAAAAAAAACACAAAGAGCCTATTGCTATGCTAGGCAATTACAAACACATGCAGTGGAAAAACAGCATGTGCTCCTCTGTGATAAACCTGCTCCCTTTCTCTTCACACTTGTCTGCTGGATGGGAATCAAACGCGCAAACAGCACGGTCATTTCACTGACACAGTCACATGAAACACAGAATTCACACACACGCTCGTTTCCTCTGTCTCACCATTGTTTGGGTTTGTTCTAAGACAGCCTTTACACCATGACTGCTCAGCTGTGGCTGCTCACAGATCAGCGGGAGAAGTCTTACATCACTGTCTTGGTCAGGTATCAGAAATTCATGAAACTGGATTATCGTGTGTGAAGGATTGGCTGTGAAGGAACAGGCAAGCGCAGTTAACCTCACGTGGTCTGTCGTACAGTGCGCTGTTTACCTGGAGCTTTGTACACCTCATTGAGCAGGCTTTCGCTGAGCGTCAACGGGGCTCCGCTGACTACGCTGTGGGTCCAGCTCTGGCAGATCGCTTGGAGCAAAAGCGTCTGGGCCCTTGTCGCCTGCACAGTGAAGTGGGGAAGCTCAAAAATGCACTCAGTGGTTGGGACCGAAGACCTTTTGCTCCTGCAAAGGGAGGGACAGGAGACAAAGACGGACGGGGTTAGATAAAGGATAGCACACAGAGACACAGACAGAGTCAGGATATAGTGACAATAATAAATGAAAGAGTGGAGAGTCGCACATAAGCGCCAACGTTCACTTAATGAAACAGACACCGGTGGAAACAAACGGTTCACGACTTCCACGAATCCATCAATATCACATCGCAATATAAAACAGCTCATTGATAGCACGAGTGGCCAAATAGGTAGGACTACATTCCAACAGCAAATTGAAGAAGTACCAAGTGCAAGCCAAGCTTTCCTTAGTTACTTGGCAGGTATGCGTAGTTTGCCTCTTTGCCGCCGACCCTTCTCTCCCCTCCGTCAAAACTGTGATGATGATTTATGTGAAGAGATGTACAGCCCAGAAACCTGACCCTGAAAAGAATCTTTACGCATTTAACATTTCATCTGTCTCCAAGAGTGTGGAGCGAGAGAGTTGGTGTGAGTTTGAGTGTGTGCGTATGACAAGCTGATGAGTTGAGCGTTCAGGGGGATGAGGTAACAGCACAGTCGGATGGAGTCCTCCAGGCCCCTGTCCATCAGAGCCTCAGTGGACCGTGCTCTCATTTATCATCTGACACACACACACACACACACACACACACACACACACACACACACACACACACACTTTTTTCATCTGTGCCTTAGTTCCCCCTTTGTAGCATTTGCCTCGCTGTCTCCGCTATTCATAACAGACACATTCAAACTCACGTCTCCGATACGAGACGCAGAAACATCCTGACACACAAACACTGTCCTTCAAATCCCCGAATCAGGTCTCTGAGCTCCTTTTCCATCCAGGCTCTGAAGTCATGGCTCCTCAGTTCTTAAGCTCCCATCCATGACATCAGCAACAGCAGGAGGAGGGATTCCCCAGCACACACACACATGCACACACACACATACACGTACAGATGGTATGGCATTCTAAACACTCCTGAAAGTGATGGAGCACTTGATATTACCACGACTACTAATCACTATCCTTCACTCTCTCTCCTCCTGTCCCTCTCTCCTCTTTGTCCCCAGGAACCTCCGTTCACTGGAAAAACACCCAGGGAGCCTGAACTAAACACTTCAAAACAAGCCTGTTTGGTTCCACTCCTGTTTTCCTTTCTTCAGTTAGGTATTTGAGGACTGGCAGTGCCCCCTGCCCAGATACACATCTACTTTTTCTTTTCGGAGGGGTGGGGGTTGGTGTACATATGCGCACTTGACTACGTTTTGTAATGGAAGCAAAGAGGCGCTGCCCTGCGAGCGGCACTTTCGGTGAAAATAGAACCGTGACTAATTCCAGGGATGGCTGCGGCGTGTCAGGAACGAGCATCACAGTTCATTTAATCACACATCCATTTTGGTCTGGTCCCAGTTCAGAGTGTGGGATATGTCACGGGGTCTCTCTCTCTCTGCGTTCAGCGGCTCTGCAATCGTTTAACTCCTCTGCTTCCCTCCCTCTCCTTCGCTCTGTGTCTCTTTATCTTTTCCTTTATTCTGCTCCTGGGTGGTTCGGCGGGGTGACATGAGCTGTTAGCGGCACACAGGCAGGCCCAGAGTTCTTAACCGCCTGCCGTCTCAGGGGGGACTACTATGAGACCGAAAAGCCAGAGAGAGTTCGATAAAGAGAGATGTAAGAGTGCAAGAAGAACAAAAGCAGTAAGATCTAGAAACTCCAAACCTGACAGGGTCAATGAGTTTACCTTGACAGCGCACATACACATTTTAAATTCCCTGGCAACATATGGTGCATTTGGCACCATAGTGAACCATGCAATGTCATGCTCCCCTACTATTAGAAATCACTACTGTTGCATGCTATACAGCAAGACATCAATCAAACCGATTTTCATGTGTTTTTGTGCGTTCCAATGCTTTCATGCCTGCGTGTGTGTGTGTGTGTACACACAGCTACATGTTGCTGCTGAACAAAAGAAAGTGAAGGGGACCCAGCAACAACAATGTCCCCACATGCAGAGCAAATGTGCCTGCAAAGCCACTTCAATGGGAGGACTGGCAAGGGATGAAAGTTCGTTGGCTTATTCGAGTGTTTATAGCATTTCAGGGGAGCTGTCATGTGCATGTGGTCGTCTAAAACTTTAATTATGCACCTGTTTTTATTATATTATGCCCAATTCTTTGCAAACTGCAACTTGGATCTTGGAGCTAAATGAGAAGCAGAAACTCTCATTAGGGTGTTTTGGGAATGCTGGATGTGAGGACAGCCAGACACTCATCGGATTTCATTAAGTAGCTGGCACAGTCAGTGTTTCTTGCTGCAACATGGTAAACAGCTTTCTGGCAGGCAGCTCTTTGACTATAACCACAGGCTTTGAAGGAAACAAAAGTGTCCAAGAGGTAAAAATAGCAGCACTAATACCTGCAGCATCATCAGCAGAAACATATGACAACACTAAAACACATCTTAGAACGCGTAAGGCGGCTCACAAAATGGAATTTACTGCTATAGTTCAGAATCCATATTAGAAATGGAGTCTGTAGCCTGGGGAGCAAAACTCATTAAAGCATACTTCTACTCTTATAACGTGGAGACCCACCAGAAGTGGGCCCACAACCCATTTTGGATCCTGACTCATAACTTGAGAAATCAGGTCCTTGGCTTGAACTTCAGTGCCTCATTGAATAGGCTCTCTCTGACCTCACAGTAGTCCTTTAAGTCAATAACTTTTTTATTAAAACACAGAGGCCACCAGGAATATGTTAAAAGGAAATCAAAATTAGTCAGGAGCTATGAAAAATTAGGTGTTTCACTTTCAGCCAGTGAAATACGCTTTCCCCTGGTGTATTTCAACAACATTAGGCCTCATTTCCCGACCTGTCCCCTGTTGGTGCCGTGACTGAGTGACGAAGAACTAGACCGGGGCTAGGACAGGCGAGCTGGCCGACCTGCTGACTGCTTAGCTGACTGGCTAGCTGGCTGGCACAAAGTCCTTCTGTCCAGTGTCCCTGTCAAAATCAGGCAAAACAGGCCGGTGTTGTGCAAGGGGCGTGAGTCATGAGCACCGTACCAGCTGCGGTGCTCTTTGCCTAGACTGTTTCCTCTGTGTACATGCTTAAATGCAGACATAAAGCAGGGGCAGCAAATTATTTTTAGTCATTAAAGTGAATGAGTGAAATCCAACAGTCGGTAGACTTTACAGAGGACCCTCACAGAATATTTTCTGTGACATGGCTCGGAGCCATTTAGTTACATTGTGCCATTGTTTGCATAAGGTATCGCTAGCTATGCCTGAGCTTCTATTTAAACAGCCTGTGGATCAACCGCTGTCTGTACCAAACCTTTTTCACATCATAATAGCTGAGACCCATTCGGACCATTGGTTCTCAGGCTAATCAGCTTCCTGGTCTGGTCCGATTGTGGTCACGACTATGTTTAGACAAATACAGCTGGGGCTCTAGCTAACAGGCTGAGATTGCTGCTTAACAGAGGCCACACACAAGCACGTAAATGCACGCCGACACACTCTAACACACAGCTGCAAAAATGCACATACCTGTGCAGATCCAAATCAACTAATGTTTGCCAATATGCACACATACTTAATGCCAACACGCATGGTGTCACACAGGCGCACACATATGCACACCTGTACGCACGTAAGTACAAACCATGAACAGCAGGTTAGTCAGCCGGAGCACGATCAGCAGCTGTAATGAGGCCACAGTTGACAAGGGGCCTGCTGCTCTAACAACCTGTAACTGGAACAATTATAAAACTAGCTGCCAAATACTTAAGTCAAACAAGATTGGTCTTGCGTGTGCGCGTAACCGCACCAGTGGAAGGACGCGCATTCTGCAAACTGAGCAAAAATGGAGAAGAGAGAAAAGGAGAACAAGGAAAATATGATCAGACCACGCAGAAAACACAAACAAGAATGAGGGAAAAACAGCATCGGCAAAAGAAGGATAGAGACCGCAAACCTGCAGGTCATGTGTTATTCTCCAGGTAAAATAATACCTAACATGGGGAGTCTCATTAAAAAAGCCATTTGGAACAGTTCCAGTATAAACTCAGGAACAGCAGAACTGGTAGGTTGTTGCTTTGTACTTTCACAGACAAAAATAAATGTAGCCTAATTAAAGACGGCTGCTGGGGTACGTGTCTCTCTTTATATACAATTAGGTGAGTGTGTGTTGCTACATGTAGATGTCCAGTAATGTGTTGAAACCTGGATATGTTGGCGTTAGTGTGGATGTTCTGACAGAGGACACTACTGAGAAAGCGCGAGCACAGCAAACTAATATCCCTGAACTGCGCGGCCAAATGTGGTCAGCAAATTCTTTTTTTAAGATCAGCATCTTGCCGTGATTGAAGGAATATCGCCAAGAGCAGCTGGTCCTAATGGTTTACACAGTGTCCCAGAATACAAGCTTGGAACCTGCGCGCACTTTCCAGAATGTTCATTTTTGTTATTACTCATATCCTGTACAGTACCAAAAGTCAGCTCCCTCACTCTTTCCAAAATATAGTGACACAGGCAGCTGTAGGGGCTGGGGGGACAGCAGCAGGAGATGTGAAGCAAGGTGTCGGTTCCATCAGTGGCCCCCAGAGAATGAGGGAGGCACACTCACGCAAACGCACATTCCCTGACACAGGTGGATTTTGTCCGTAATGGCAGCTAAATGGGAAATTCCGCACGAACTGGAACGTGACACTCCAATAAACGGTTCAAAGTTAAAACTCAGAGAGATAATGTAGACTAGACTCAAGGCAGTAAAACAAACAAAAAGTCAACAAGATGGTCAATCACAGTGACCAGCACCACAATGTGCGACTTTCTCTTGACTTTAACTTATCTGAGTCCACAGCAACGCCAATGTAATCTATTACAGGCTGACATATTTGTCTGATAGATATAACAGATAGCCACCGTCTTGGGACAAGTGATAAGAAGTTTCTACAAATCACTCACTGTCACACCCAACCTTAATTAACCAACGCAAACATCCCCCAACTCAAACAGTTACCGTAACCCTCTCCTGCTATTGTTTTCAAATTTTTAGGGCTTCTTTGGAGGGAATCCCACTGAAAATGGAGGGAATGGAAGACTGACAGCTTGCACCTTTTTTTCTCCTTTAGCACTGCAGATTGATTTGAAGTATTGCAGAATTCCCCATCTCTCCAAGCCAAGGGCACTGACCCCTCTTCAAAATAACCAGAGTGAGTTATGGGCTGCTCTCAAGCCCCCTCTTTTATCTACAAAAGACTCACGACAGTGTCTCGCAAAGCCTCCAAATGAACATTATAAATCACGTAAGCACTTCAGGCTGAACAATAACACCTAAGTGGACAAGTTGGGGGAAGGGGAAACTTGTCATTTTACCACCTCTTTGTCAGTGGGCTGAATGGTGAAAATCAGAAGAAGTACTACAATGGAGAAGCCAATCAAAGAACAATGGTGCGAAATATAGATATATAATGTCTTTCTATCCAATTTCTTCTGAAGCAATTTCTTCACTTAATATGAAATGTAGCTGGAACTGCAGCTGACACCATTATGACATTCTTTTCAATCTGGCTGAACTATGGAAGCGCCACATGAGCAGGTGAAAAAGAAAAGTGATCTATAGAGGTGGTTTGAGTTATATCCAAACAATATTTCCAATGCATAATAAGATTTAATATGATATCGCGTCTGAGTTGTGTATGTTTGTAACACAGATATATAGGTGCATGTGTTCTTTAAAAGCATCACAATAACTGGCAGTCATCTTGTTTTCTATGCAGTGTGCTCTAATAAGGTTCACAGATTTTGTGTATATCTAGTCTTGTGTTGATTTTTAGCTGTGATTGTGCTGGTGCAATTATGTGATTATAATTTTATTTTATCTCCTCACCACAATGTGTAATGACATCCATCCTCTAACCAAAACCAAACGCTTTAGAGTCTCTGTGCTGAATCTGGGTATGAGTTAGGGGGAGGCAGGGACTGTATTTGTGGCCACAGCTCAGAGTTTTGTGGTTCCCCAGGGTCAAAGGTGTTCCATGTGTGCATTTCTCAATCATCGGCCCTGAACAGCCCAAAGTCTTCATAGAAAGAAACACTCCACTCTCTCTCTCTCGCTCTTTCCCTCCCTCTCTCTCACACACACCCCTCCCCTTCCTCCCATCTGGAGCACCCCTGACCCAAAACACACACATATACGCACAAGCTCTAACACACACACACGCACATGCATGAAAACACACACACTGAGATCCTTCTCAGGAGAGGGCTTCATTACACAGGGATTACTAAAAGAAATGTTTTAATCAAGTTGTGCAGACAGCTGCAGACCGCAAGGCGAGAAAATGGCAATGACGTGGTTCATCAGGCGTTAAAGGAAAACACATCAAGAGGCCTGCGCATGTGTGTGTATGGTGGTGTGTCTGTGTGTGTGCATGTAGCTTCCTGCCTCTGTCCAACATGTCCAGCTGTGGAGGACACGCGGCTCCTTATAAGGGAACACAGAGATAGGAGACCACTGTCCAGAGACTGCAGCCCTAATATCACATTTATACTTTCAGATTTTGTACGTCCCGTTGTCATAACAACAAAAGCAGCGGCCAACGGAAGCACCGGCTGCCCTTTATTTTGACACAGATTAGTTGTCCTCCTTCTCTCAAGGCCTTTGACCTTCACGCAGATGGTCAAAATAAGAGTGCTGACTCCAGTGAGCTTTCTCCCCTCCCAAGTTGCCTGGTTTAAATAAAGCTTAATTTTATATCACTGTGACATCGATGTTTCCTCATTACCAACCGTAGAGTTTTCCTTAAGCAGTGAGTGAAAATTGGATGTGCTTGTTTCTGGGAAGCGACGGAGCAGTGCTGAGGCCTGGTGGGGAGGAGAGGACAGTGGAATGCACACCACAGTAGATGATAATCCACTCAGAGCTGATAATCCATCTACCCTTCCCTATTTCCCACTGTTTTCCCTCCCTCAAGCTTCAGTTCCTCAGATGACTAATTCAGGCATTAATAGAGTCTTTCAGGCAACTGAAAACATCTACAGCTGCTCCTGAATTCACTATCTTGGCTCCGGCCTATACATCAAAATACATCTCATGGTATAGTTAAAATTCAGTAGATATTCTTGGATTGCAGGGATATTGCCTCTTGGAAAACTTACAGCCTATAACATAGACTTTAGGGCTGAGTTAAAGCCCGTGTTGATTTAAGCTACCAAATGACACTTGTAATCATAAGGGCAAGTAAGCAGCTTCTACAGCAGAGCGACTATGGTTTCTGTAGCACTGACTGCCTGAATGTCGAATGAGAGGCACGGAAGCTTCCATCGAAACTGAGACGTCGATCAGTGAGAGCACGAGGCTCACATTCGCTGATGCCATTTCCTTAATACAAGGCTCCTCAATACGACCATTGATCTCTGTCAGCCATAAAACCAAATAAAACTGTCTGACACCACATGTTGAGCAGCAAAAAAAATCCTTACCGCAAAGTTGGCCAAAATACTTTATAGGCTGTGCCACACGAAATATGATGTTTTACCTTGCAGCTCACGATCCTTTGCACTCCCGAGCTTCGCAGTGAAAAGTGGAACAATATTACATCATATGCCATTCCAGACTTTTAATACACACCTGTTAATACATAAAGCCTACTTGTTGCAGTGTGTGCCTACATCCTTTCAGCTTCATCACCCGAAAAACGTTTTCTTTCTCCAAACATTCCCATGTTTCTTCAGGAACAGGGAAGGGCCTAGTTCATGCGTTGCCATGTTCAACTAAACGAATTGCCTGCTGCTCTTATGGCCTCCGAACCACAACTCAAAGCCGAGCATGACCACAGCGACCACACGTTGATTTAAGGTCATTCAATTATCCTTCACCATAACAGCCCTCAGTAACCTTAACCCTGCCTACACAGGCCTCTCAGTTAAGACCTTGATGACTAATACAAGTGATTACTTCATTACAAAATCAACACTAATCAAAGGTTGGTTGAGGGGCACCACGGTTGACGCAGAAGCTGCGTGTGTGACATCATTCACAAGATCTCTGTCATAAGTCATATAAATGTATACTCAGTGCACAGGAATGGACTTTTCCATGCGACAGCCACTCCCAAATCAGTTTTCATCGGTGAAAGTGATTATTCCAATTCCACTTGTTAATGATGGTGCCTGCCAAAATGGCTAGTAGACAAATGTAACAGCCACAGTCAATGTTCTCACCAGTGAATGCTGTGCTAAATGCTAAATTTGACTTGGATCTCTACGGCTCCCCATTGAAGGACACAGAAAGCATTTGTCCTCCTGTTCTTGGCTGTGCCTGGAGACATAGACCAGGAGCAGCTTGCTATGACTAACTATGAACAGGAGTAATGAGGCATTACAATCGCACCAGAAGCCTCATGCCTCAGATGCCTCTAGCAGCCTTCATAAATCACAACATGAGCTAATCTAGAGTCTAGACTACTGGTCCAGACGTAGTAATGGACTTCTCAACTTCACATAAAAAAGTCCTACAGGTAGTGCAAAACACTGAACTAACCGTTGGCAAAGTAATAGAGTTAGATCAATAATTGGATATCAAGGGAGAGCCAACATTCTTTGCTATTCAGAAACATTCACAAGGCAAGTCAGCTCTTTGTGGCAATATAACATGCACCTGTAAGGCCACATGCTTTAAGAAATTATCCCCTCAGAAATAGCTGAGCGAGGAATAGGGGCTGCTAAAAACGCCACATAAAAGCTGGCATGGGGCTGAATTACGACCTGCAATGTGACGAGCCACACTGGGCTGCTGCCGGTTTGTTGGTTGGTTGGTGGGCCCCGGCCTTGGCCTGCCTCCATATGCTGTTGCCGTCAGGTGGCCCTCTATGAGGAATATTATATGGTGTGAGGGTAAGTCTGTGTGTGTGCGCGAGTGAGAGAGTGAGGTTAGGTTTTGGGGAGATCGATGCAGGTGGCACTTCTAACATCCCCTCCCTGCTGCCACCTCCCTCCCTCTGCCTTTTTTTTTCTTTTGCAGGCACCGATTTTATCTGGGATAACAGGTTTAACAGCCAGACCGACTGAGGCTCTCTGTAGAGTCTCTGTGAAGTTGGCGGCCCCATACATTGCCTTTCATTAGGGATAAGTACAGCCTGATGCCTCTCAGCTGCACTTTAATTCACTGGGAGTGAAAGTTCATTTCAGAGGATTTGGGCTTTTTGCTGACCGAATGACTGCTCAGTTAGTAGCATACACTAAGAGGAGGGACTCTGACTTCAGTATTTATCATTGGTGACCTTTGTTCACTATTCCTGCTCCAAATACTCATCCATGTTAGTGCAATTATACCTTATGTAGCTACACTCACCAATATCTTCCCTCCACTTGACAGATAATACTAAAATAGTGTTTTTTCTTTGTACGGCAGAATGACGTACACATCATTTCTCACAAATAACTTCAGAAATTACATAACTGATAGTATTAGGTGTTCAGGAATTAGTGTCAGCAATTAATATATTACAGATGGAAGGTCCATTAACATAAAATACATGGAGCGGCAGGCTTTGTTGTATAAAGCAGTAACAGTGAGACTGAAATGTCCCAATAAGTACCGTATGAATCACAGTGATATCAATGGTACCCTGATGATACATCCTGCTGACTACTACACTTCGACCTTTCCTCTAGCACTCCTCTTCAGCTGGTTTTATTGCGATTTTTTCTAGTTTTTGCACAACTTGGGAAACAGAAGGAAGCAAAAGTCTTTGGTCTGTAAAACCATCACATGGAAGGAAAGGCTTTAGCTCACTACTGCCCTCGGATTATCGTTTAGCTACAACACTGCAGCAAATTTCAAAATTGGGAAAATCCCCTGTAGTGCGTCGTTCTTCAGGTGATCAGAGTTAGTGATGCTAATTTTGAAGGAACCTTATCTCAGCATCTGAATTAGCACTAACTACACACTGTCTACTGACAGTGATCGAGTGGACCAAAGCTTACTGTTTAACAACAGCTAACACTCGCTTTCAGTTATACATTAGCCATAGTGATTCCTGGACACAACATTACAGGGTTTATTAACTTTATTTTAGGAACATCAACCAGATGACAACTTTCAGTTGGGCCTGCAGATTCCTCTAAATTCAATGCAACATGGGTCGCATTACAACATTTATTGTAATCTTAACTAAGGCCAGGTGCCCTTAAATGGACGTTTTACAGCATGTTGGTAGAGAAGGTTGCATCAGCAGTACTTGGTTACTTCAGCCTGGAAAAACATACCTTTAAGTGATTAAAAGGGAGAGATTATCCTCTGAGGATAGCCAATACAGTGGTTTTACTGCTCTTTTGTTAAGTAATCTTTTCATTTCTTCAAAAAAAATGGAATTTGCTCAGCATAGTCAGAGTCAGGAATTGCTCTAGAGCAATTATTTTCACTTATAATCTAGCATTTCATTTAAATCTATAGCGTGGGATGTTTTCCATCATGCAGTGAGAGCATTACATGAACAATGTTTCTACTTCATAGGCTCTACCATGATCCTAGTTGCTGTAGCCTATTCCACAACTACAGTTGCTCCTGCCTTTAACTCTGGCAAACCAGTCACAGCTAGTCGACTTAAAAATGCATAATTTCCAGTCCACCATGGTGGAAATGTCACACTAGAGACCAGATTTGAGAACTCTTCTGAAATATTTTGAAATAAAGATTAATCTGGCAATTACAGGCTTAGCCAGCATTGTGTGGACTTGTTCAACGAGGGCTCTAGTGTAACAGACACTCATTTATTTGTAAAATTTGCGCCTTATAGCGTTAAAAAGACATTTCAGTCTAATTGGATGCATCCAAGGTCGCACAATACCAAATACCCAGGCCAAGGCTGGCAGACAGAAGATGTCAAGGCAGCGTACTTTCCCCAGTGAAAGCCCCATGCTGCCCACTGTGAGAAGCCGGAGCCTTTGTGGTGAGACTGGAGGAAACATGAGCTACAGTATGCACAGCGTGCCAACTCATCAGGAGAGGTGCTGGGTCTTCGCAGACGCCCAGTGCCTCTCCAAATCCCCCATGATCACCTGGCACTCATATACGCTTGCTTAAGCGTGAGTTGGCCGCACAGTGACAAACATGTTTGTGTGTGTGTGTGTGCGCGTGTAAGGAGGGGCGTAGTGGAGGTCTCAGAATGTGTGTATATGACATCACCTTCTGTACTTCACTACTCCAAGCTACCCTTCTCTCCTGTCAGTCACCATTTACTGTTAATACAGTCCAGAGGGAGACAAATCTAAAGCTACCTTTTATATTGGTAATGGAAAAGCTGATCCAAGAATGTGCAGAACAAAACTACTGACTGACAAAGACACTGGAGACAGTTCTGTTTCTCAGACCACTCTTTTACCGTCTGCCCGCACCTTCACCAAAGTCTCATGCTTCCCACTTTCTTTCATATTTCCTTCAAACTTCAAACACTCGTGCGGCTCTGCTCAGTGTCTGCTCCGAGAACAGAACATCTTGGAAAGGGGTGTTGTTGGAGTTACATCAGCGCTGAGGAGCAGTCCCAAAACAAACATCAATACAGTCATATTAAATGCTACCACCTGGTGGAGCGCATCTTTTGGCTTCCCCGAGCGTGTCACTCAGCCTTCACCTTAAGGAGAGGAACTGTCTGTCTGACTTTGCATCTGTCAGCCATTGCTCAAATACCAGGAGAATAAAGTCAGCTGAAGTTAAAAAGCGCTCTCAGCCGTTTAATTCAGCGCCCATTCCAGGGCCTGTTCTATTTTTTTCCCCACACATTCACACACTAAACAAACAGTGGCAGCTAAGCAAAGAACATCAGCGCAACAGAAAATAAACACATATAGTACTATTTTCTTACGTTGATTGGCAGTTGTCACTCAGCTGCCTCTAAGTCTCTCTCTATGTCTTTCTTTACTTCTCTGCCAAACCTGCTCATCATCATTCTTCCAGGAGCAAACTGTCAGGTTGTGTTAATTAGATTTCTGACTGAAGCCACGCGAAAGCTCGGAAGGCAAGGCAGCCATACCTCCCGCTTAGACAGCAGGGGTCAAATATGAGTCACAGGTTCAGAACTTAATACCCTGCACCGTGCAACCTGTCCCATTATCATCTACAGGAAAAACAGTGACAGTGAAACAAACAGGCGACTGTTAGGAAATGCAGGATGTGTTTCTTACCTGTCCAAGTGTCGGAAACACCGTGAGGAATGAGGAAAAATAGATAATCCTGTTAGGGGCAGTAGAATGGCGTGGGGTATTACGTGTTCACCTATTTTGAGGTATGATGACAAAGCCCTCACGTAGTCCACCATCTATTTAACTAAGATAAGGAGTCTTGGTGGATACTGTTACTGGACATGTACATGCTGTATTGGATCAAAGGCTTGCCTACAACAAAGAATAACAGAGCACTTTCTTAACATGTCAAGGAGACTCTGTGAGAGGTTGTCAGTGTTATTTCTAAGGGCTGGTCCAGGCTGAAAGAAAAGCCACGGGAGGGCATTGGTCTGGAAGGCTCTGTGGAGATGAGAAACATCTAGTGATTGTCAGAAAGAAAAATAACATCCGTTTGACATCTGAATCCACTATTTGAGGCAGGCAGGGCTCAATGGGAGGGGGTCGGGGGGCTGGAGATCAAACAAGGAGCTAGCAGTCTCTTATTGGGAGCAGAGAGCACAGGGAATCAGGTTCTGTCTACAGACCAGCTCACACACCACAGAGAATGAAGGCCTTGTGGTTCCCTCTGCGGCCTGCTAACCACTGTACAGTAGATACAATGTTTGCCTGGAGAAGAAGTCAGGAAAAGTCGAAACCATCTGCGGCTCTTTGACATGTTTAAGTCTAAACTAATGGGGGGAAATCGATTCCCAAGCTAGTGCTCTCGCGCAGGTTTCCTGCCTTAACAGGCACTTTGACTGCAAGGTGTGACAGAGAGGGCACAGGCTGGGCGTGTGTGTGTGTGCGCTGAGGGTTTTCCAGATGATGACCAAACACGCAGTGATGGAAGGAGTTATTTTTCCAACACATCACTGTATTTGACTCTCTATCAAACATATGTCCTACAAAGTTCTATTCATTGCAACATGTTAAGTGATTAAAGTAAAAGCCAAGCCCCAGGATGTTAAACACCACTCAAACACATCCTTACTGCAAGTAATCTGTGAGACCATTCATCCTCTGCTGTTGTTTTTCTTTTTCTTCCCCTCTCCTTCATCCATCCTCCCCTTTATCCATCTTCCCAAGCTTTTGTCTCAATCCCTCTTCCCCAAAGTCCCACAAAAGTGTCTTTTCGCACTTTCCTCCCCATCATCATCTGTGCGGCTTCAACATTTTAAGACTCTAGATCAAGTTCTTGTTGATCTCTTCAAATCCTTCATCTGTACAACTGTTCAACCTCCAAACACGTCCTCCTCTCCTTTCTCTTCTTGTCCTCTCCTCAACTTCTAACCTCTCTTCACCTCTCTTGGGGACATCCCCAATGAGTCATGCTCTGTCTGGTACAGGGACAGGGATATAGCAGTATGTTTTTTCATCTCTTTAGACAGCGTTGTCTTATTTTCCTCTCCTTGTGTTTCAGACCATCTGAGAAATTGTTGCAGTTGTTACCCGATGACTCTGTTTTTCTGTTTTCCCCTCTGACCGCTAAGAAGTGGCTCATCCATCACTTTAAATACCCTCTGATGCACCGCCCGCAAAAGGCTGCAATCCTCTTCATAAAGTACAATGCGTGATCCTGCCAGCACACACAATTACACACAGACACAAAGTATAGAAACAGCCAAGCACATTAACATTCCCAACCAAGCGATCATATAGGAGGTGTTACTCCCAAACCAAGTCTCCCTCACTCTGGTACGCCTCTTTACCGAGTTACGCTGATGGATGACTGTTACCTCTAATGCCACCCACAGGTGTCATGGAGAATGTAACACATCCTTTTGACAAGAACGATCACACCTTGATCTGACAAAATGGGCACGGTACTCCGGCGCTCAACCTGTGGTGAGTTTCTGGACACCAGCCTTGTGAGCAACTTAATATTTGACAGGCAGAGTCACTGTTCAGGATGCATCCAGAGCCCGAGAGGTTGAGATGACTCATTCCCAATTATTTTAAAGGGCAAATATTAATTAGCTGTGTTAATAATGGCAATTAGTGCAAAAACTGCCAATAATGGTGCAATTTCCTCTCTATTTTTATTTAAAATCAATTGCAATTACATTTAATATTAACTTAGAATAAGCTGACAAGGGGAACTCTTACTGTCTCTGTGCTCACTCAGATTCCCATCCATATTACAAAACTCACCAGTATGCAGGCATCTGGATGAGCTTCCCATAGACTGCAGTGCTGAAAGAAGGGATGATGGGGATGAGAGGCAGGAAACCCCCCGTACTGTCCTGGCATGTCAAGCCCGCCTGGAACCCAAACACCTGGAAAAGAGGGAGGGAGCGGGTGTGAGAGAGATGGCGGGGAGGGAGAGCGGGGAAAGGGGAAGACGAGGGAGGAAAAAAAGCAGACGTGGAAACTCAGCGACGATCAAATCATTTACTGGGTACACAAAAGAAAACACGTCAGCTCTCATCGAGTTCACACAGCCGGCGTTCCCTCATCTCCACCAACTGATTTGAACTTCTCTGTCTGCAACAAACCCGTCACAGCTCAAATGTGCACTCCGACAGGCCCTGGCACTTATAGACAGAAGAAAGACAAAATCATGTAATCATCCTTGTTTACTATACAAACAGCTGTCTGCAAGTCCATATTACAGTCTGGGGGGCACACTTAGAAAAGTCCTTATGCTCAGGCCTCTATACTTTATGTACATTAGACAACTACAGACAGCTGCGAGAGGGTTTTTTTTCCTGTAATAGTTTTTCAAGGCATAATTGATTACATGGCAGAAGTGACGTGACCACTGTGCTGTGATTTAATGAGGATCCACATGACTGCGTCTTGAATACACTGTGTGAGGCTAAAAAAGAAGCTTGCGGGTAGTCTGCGCGGTTCAGATATGTTTACCAACAACAATGTGCGGACTGAACCGAGGTTTTTTTCAGGATAACTTTGAAGCCTTCCAGGAATGAGCGCACATACGCACAGGAACAATAAGAAAAGGCAGGAAGCGCCAACGCTGTCGACGAGCCTTGTTGAACAACAGCGATTCCAACTTCACTTTCGCTGTTTTTTGAGACTTTTAGGCTCACTGACCTCTGTGTGTTGTCTCATAAACATATTCTTATTGTCAAAGCTCCTGCCATATAGCCAGGCGCATAATGTGCGGCAACCTCATTTACATACAGCTAATAGAGGGCCTGGTGGCTCAAGTCCTGTTTAATATTGGAGGTAGTGGATGATAGCTGGGCCCAGCTGTCCCACATGCAGCTGCTGTATATGCACAGAGCAGGCCTGCAAGGGAAGGTCTATCAAACCACTGCTGTGCAGATGGCCCAGAGCGAGCGAGGCAAAACTTTGGACAAAACTAGAATGATAATTAATTTTACATTCATATTACACAGCAGAGTAGTATATCAAGTTGAACTGCATGATTGTCAGATACAGATGTAGACATAATAAAACCCCCACACTGAAATGTAAGCTCAGGGCCATTCATAGATTGATTCACTGCGTGCTCCTCTGGGACACTAGAGTCCAGATTCTGTTCTCCTCTCAGCAGCCTGAAGCAGCTAGTTATTCAAATAGCCCAATTATGATTGGTCTATTTGCCTCTGCAGCGTCAGTCTTGAGCAAACAGGCTGATCTCGGGGTCTGGTCTACAGCCGTGGAAAAGTGAGACAATAGCTAACTGCTACCCTCAAGACAGACACCTTAGCTGTGACAGCCAGTGTCAATAAAACACAGATTAAGATAAGCCTTGGTTTATGCCCGTTTCAAATCACTTCCTGAAGGAGGTGAATTGTGGCCAGACTGACCTCCACTCTGTCATGATCCCCCTGCCAAAATCCAGAGGTGGAATTAGTACCTCTGCAGATACAGATACTGATTGGCTGATTGGTCAGAATGATCCTTGGCCACTGACCAGTTGACTGTTAACCCCGCAGTGACCCTGTGATAAGGACTACCAGCATGGTGTCCAGCAAACATCCTGCCTTAAAAAAACACAGCCGGCCCATACCAGGCCAGACCGGGCCAGCACACATCAACCACCCGATCACCCCCGATCAACTGAGATCTGAATTCGCTTAAAGCCTCTGAAGTTCTGTATCTCCTGCATGGGGCCTCCAAGTTAACTGTAAATACAATCCCTTTATTAATAATGAATTAAAAAGTTCATTTTAAAAGTGGCAGATAAAGCTGTCTGTACTGTTGCCATAAAATGTATGTATTAAACATGTATGTGAAAGCTGTATACAGAGGAAAACCAATGATCAATAAAGTTATTACAAAATGATAACGTATAATTATCAATTTGGGCAAAGTAATAAAATTTAGGTGACCAACACTTTTGCCTAGTGATCGTGTCTTAGTTAGAGTTTCAAACTACCAGTCAAGACAATATAATCGCAGCAGTAACAGGGAAATGTCACAGCTGCACAGCTCAGTTTTTCAGCATGCCATCAGTTCTGCAAGGTGAAAACCATGAAGCAGACCAGAGCTGGACTGGTGCTCATCAGGAAGCTTAGCTGAGATTTTTATGACCATGTGAAAAGGGGTCATCAAGGTCATTAAAAGGGTCATTAGGGTTATTTTAGAGTAGCGTTAAGACCGTGGCCATGTGGCTGACCTGCTGACTTCAGATTATAGTGCATGGAAACTGACCTGCACAGATTAGTGGATGTATATTTTGTTTTGTTTTGAAAGAAGATGGACAAAGAGACAAATGAAAAATAAAATGTAACAGATAATAAGAAATAGAAACACACTTGTGTTGATCCAAAATGGTAAAGGGGAGAAAGTTTATCGGAAGAGAATTAGCTTTTCTTTAGCCATCATTCCACCCTGTGGTAGGTTTGGCACCGTGCATTATCCAATACCTGATATAGTTTCTTCTCTGTACAAACCAGAGTTGCTCAGGTTTAAACTACATCTAAGATCCTGAACTTCTGATTTGTTTCTTATTTGGACAGTTTTATACAGTTACATTTGAATATTGTAGAACAGAGTGTTAAGTAGTCCTGTTTGGAAAAAGTCAGGTGTAGATGTAAGACAGATTTAACATAACCTTTCTGTCTACATTTCTCTGAGGGACAGCTGGGACATCAGTGGAGTACTGCCTTGCTCACCTTGAGGTAGAGGTGTCCGTAGCAGTGATGCAGCAGGTTGTCAGAGGGCTGGCTGAGACTGCTGACAGCACTGACCAGCTCTGGCGCATACATGGGCACAGAGTGTTCAACATTGACCCTTTCCACCTGGAACTGCACAGCGGGTAGAGGGCGCACCGGCTGAAACACGGGTACGTTGACTGGTCCTGGTGCAGTCTGGGGGATGGACATATAACAGAAACTTCTACTTCATATCCAAACTTCTACATCCGAGGTTGCAGTGTGAACTGTACAGTACCAGAGGTCACCAGAGGTGTCTTATTATCATGCGTACAATCCTTTGTCCTTTCTGCTTTGTACACACTAGACTTTCACATGGCATGCAATCTACAAGGACAAATCAATGACACTTCAACAAGAGGTTCTGTGCACACTACCTTGCACCCCATGATGACAGGCATTAGTGTGTGAAGGAGGTTGAACTCCGCCATGGAGACAGTGACTGAGACTTGGAGCAGAGTAAGACATGTGAGTCTGGTTGGGATGAATTCCTCTAAGCTTGATATCTCTTCTGGACTGGCTGGACTGTGGTTCTCCTCAACCACTTCTTTAGAGACAATGACAGAGAAAGAATCATGTTAGCTTTGGAGCAAATAACATGTCGCAGAGGTGCAGTACAGGGGTGGGGGTGACTTGCAAGATGAAACATATTTTTGCAACCACAAGTGATTTTCTTATGTTTTACACAAGTGAATCTAACCTCAAGTATGTGATCTGTGGTGCATTATTTGAAATAAAGTGATGGAGTGGGAAAGGCCAAGACATTTGGATTTGAGGACTGCAGATTGTTTTACACACAGAGAGGTTAGCTGTAAAGCACACCAGTTTCTCTGAGTGGGTGCCTCTCCTCTACGCCTGCAGCATTAAAACAATAAAAAAGTGTTTTCCAACAAAAACCACCATCTCATACGCTAAATAAAATAAACATCACTATAAAAGTACTGGCATCTCCAAGTGAGATTCATTACAGTGGCTGTTTCCCAGTAGCTTTGTTTTTGAACTATCTCATAAAACCACTCATTCAATCAATAACCAGAAACATCCGGAAAGGCAGAAGATGAAGTGAACCAAGTCAACACGGAATGGAGGCTAGCGAGGTCAGTGCTCATCAAAGTTAGGAGTGACCAGAGCACTGAACCACTAAACCGGGTCCGGGGCCTGAGGTGGACCAAAACCTGAGCCCTTTGTTACTGAGCGGCCTTGGCTCTGATCCCAGGACATGGGTTTGTTTCACTTCAGTAAAGGTTCTGTTGGGCTACATTCCCAGCTCCAAGGTGGGCTCAGAACCTGATCCCAAAGCTGTTTTGCTCTTTGGCCTCGTGCCGCAACCCGCATCAGGTTCATCTGGCACTGCCACGTCCAATCTAATCATGTGCCAGGGCATCAAGTCAATATCCACAGTCGACAGTCAGATTACATGCAGCTCACGTGGTGGCACACAGAGGAATGATTACAAACACTTTCTATTTAAAGCACACAGAAAAGGTGAAAATATGATTAGAAAAACAAGCGTGCTCGCCAACGTACACACTCTGTTACACAACTGTTACCGCCACGCCCTGCCCTGTATTTTCCTGTTCCACTTACACAATCCAACTCTATTGTTCTTAGGCACTATATAAAAAAACATTCACGGCGAAAGCAATTTGCAAGTTGGAACTTCCTGCTGTAAATAAGACAAGATCTCATAAAATGCACAGACGCAGGCCAGTTTGGCTTCTAGTTACATCTAGTTTTGGGGAACTGTCTGAGCTCTTGGCAGGGAGTGTGTGTGGACAGGAGAGATAGCCATGTCTTTGACCTTCCTGACCTCGACCTCTCTCCTGGCATTCATATCTCATGAACTCAAAATCATTTACAGACCAGCAGACAAAACCTAGACGGCTCGGTCCTTCACGCTTTAGAGTCGAATTAATAAATATAATATATGCCAAAATATAAATATAATATATGCCAATTATTTTTCAATTATAGATACTTTTTTCAGACCAAGAACACATTTCTGTTTACATTTTTATTAGTAAGTGCATTAAAATAGCAATAAAAGTGCGTATATATACATATCTAATGACACAGAGTGAGCACAGACATATATATACATATCTAAAGATATTATAAAGTGTTTTTGTATTAGGCTCATGTAGGCCCATTTGTGCTTTTAGAGGAGAGGAGAGGAGAGGAGAGAGAATACAACTTGATTTAGGAAAAATACATAGGGCATGTGTAATTTCATCTGTAATGGCTACCTTGGTGAAAAATGTTCCCTCTTATCTCCTCTCAATTTCTCAATCCCCCCAGGGGGCTAACCACGCTGACCCTTCTCCAGTAAATGCCAGAGAGTACAGACGCATATAGAAACAGGAAGGAACACACTGACCCACTCAGCTTTAGTCAAAAGCTCTATAGTAATTACCCCATCATCTATTATCTATCGCAGATGCTGAAACAACCGAAACCTGCGGATGTTATCGTTTCGCAAAAATGAGAGTTATTGCTACAGATATTACACACAGACACACATTCCTCGTTCTTTCACAACAACCCAGAGATGAGCTCATCAATAGCTGCGCAGGGACGATCGCTAACAAAGGTGTTTGGCTTATCCTCCCTCATGTGGTCCAGGAGGTCACTACTTTCATGTACAGCTGTGTGTTGAAAGACGGGTTGTGCAAGGAAATAACAATGTGATGAGGATACTGTAAAGTGCAAACTGCTGCGGTTTCTGATCACTGGCAGGAGAGAACAGAGTAGAAGACGAGAGATGAGGCAAGGAGAGAAACGAGTGTACATTCAGTCAGTCGCAGGCAGTGGAGTGACGCATTAGCTGTTATCTGACTCCGAGCTGGTAAAGTCAGCCCAGTCAAACAACTAGAGCGACTGTCGTCTCACCTCGCTGTGGTTTGCAGTAGGGTTCGTACTCGTGGTCCATGGCGCATGTGACCATCTTGAGGATGCGGTGGACAGCGCTACTGTGCAGCCTGACGTCCAGAGGTCCCACCACCAGCCTCTTGATGGATGTCTCTTGAACAGTGGGCACCACCTCCTCCATACTAGCCACTGAGAAGTCCTGAGAGGCTAAGAACAGAAAGACACATAACGTAACATACTTAAAATATATACAGTATCTAACTTAAGGATTCTACTGTCACTATTTCTGTCAAATATCTGGGGAGCAACCCTTTTTTTTTGATTAAGTGCAAGTTTACAACCTCCTCATTTGTAGCACAAAAACACCAACAAAGATGGCAGCGGTGTAATGCAGCGGCAGGGAGCTGCTCACACAGCCGGGAACTGCTGGAATGATGAATATTCCAAATGTCCACTTCTCTCACACAGCTGTCCCTTCATTCATCACAGGCCCCTGTTCCAGAGGTCCACTTAAAAGACTCAGCTCCCCGGCAATAAAAAGGGAGAAATTAAAAATAAAAGAAGGGGGTGGATGAATGGTAGTGAGGGAGGAAGAGGACAAAGGGTCACAAACCTTTTTTTTTATTCCCATTACATTCCAGCTCTACACTGAACATTCTTACAGCGACAGAGTCAAAACTATGAATTTGACTTTTTTTAGCTGTAAAGGCTGGGGGAGAGGGGTGAACCTCCCGCTGAATTCAGGGGATTTATAAAGGGCAATGGGCAATGCCACTTCCCCTTCCCTTCTTCAGTGACATTTTGCTGCAATGGATTAGGCCTAATATCAACCATCTGGCTGCAGTTAGAACGGTCAGGGGAATGATGAGGAGGCCAAAATTAGCCGAGATTTAGACGATTTAAAAGTGTCTCCGTTTCCCTGAGATTTAAAAAAAAAAAAGGTTTTAATCTGCAGCATTACTCTAATGTGAAGTCAACGGTGAGTGTGACCTGGGTTGGTTAGTATTTCGGTTGACTCAGAGTTTATGCCGGTCCCATGGCGATGGAAGCTAATTTGTTTGGTTGACACTGGATCTGGTCCGCGTCCGAGAAGAAGAGAAACACTGACAGAAGAGAAGCATTCCAATTGGCAAGGGTAACCACAGCCGTCCCGCAGGAAAGGAGAATGACACTTATCCTGCTGTCAGACATGACTCTGACAGCTCAGGATGACAGTATCAATGTTTTTTTTAATTTAGATTTTTATCTGTAGCTGACAGCAGGAGGAAACAAAAGCCCAGTCAGAGTGAGGCGGAGAGGAGTAAAACAAAAGAGGGAGGCAAGTGGAACAACAGTGGTGACGCTCGACTCCTGATTAATCAATCTGTTCGAGTCACTGAAACACCGCTAAAGCCACTGTGTGCGGTCTCATTAGAAATGAACAGTCACCATAACTGGTTATTTTCACAAGCGTGATCACCTAACACCATTTTTGCACAACATTCAGTAACACGTTTCGTTTTTTATTAAGCGCCGACACTGACAGAGTTTCTTTTTCTCCGTCTCAGAGCTTGCGTATGTCAGTCAGGTGTCACTGTCATACCAACACAAAGAGCAGTTTTCCAGCAGCGTTGAAATAAAGCGCTCGGCAATCACCCTCTGAAGCGCAGAGACGTTTGTGGGCCAAATATAACATTTCAAATTGAAGGCAGAATGCTTTATCTCTTAATGGGAACTTCAGATCTCTCAGACTTGAATAAACATTCTTGAGTGCTGCAGCTGAGGAATGAGAAATCCTGCCTGTCTTAAGGCTTCTGCCAGGAAGAGTGACACCTAATTAGGCAAGAGGAGCCTATTCACTTTCTCAAGAGCTTACAGGTAAAGAGACAGGGGGAAACAATGTTTCAACAAGCAGCGGGGAGAAAGAAACTCAAATACGTGTCAGCGCAGACTAAACACTTCTGACAGTTGCCCTCCAGGTAAGTTTGGGGTGAGAGCGAGGACAGGAAGGGTCAAGGACCAGGTGTCTGTGACTCAAGCAAGACAAGCTCTTTCTTCAAGTCTCCAGGGGGCTTGTTTGACAGAGAAGAGAGGAGAGAGAGGGAGGGGGAAATAAACTAAGGAAGAAAGAAGCAAAAAAGAAAGAAAGAAATAGAAACAGAGAGTAAAAATAGATAGCAGTGAGAGAAGGCAGAGGAAAAGAGACGGATATAAAGAAAAAAGAAGGGGCAGCAAGGTGAGCAAACAAGCTCTGTGAGGAGGAATGAATTAGACAATACCTTTGCCGCTGCCGTTCTCCATTGTGTAGAGATAATCCATGTAGAAAGCACCAAAGCGCTGCATGCCCGCTATCTCCGTGTAGGTCTCCTGTCAAACAAAAGGAGAGTTAGGTAAACATGGCTGTAAGGGAGCAAACATGCTGATAGCGTTTAAGGGTGGCAGTGACTGGGGTCACGCTGGATACGGCGAAGGGGGTCAAATCAGAGATAAAAAGAGTTATTGAGGGGCTGATCTGCTTTGTCAGATGTCTTTTTGTTTTTTCCACTGGACAACAACATCGCTGATGTTTGGAACTATTTAAATGGATTTGAAATGAAAGGAGACACTTGACCACAGCAGGAGGGCACAAGCATCGACAGTCTGGGCTCAAATTCTAACAATTCAATCAACTCGTCAGAGCACAAAGAGTCAAATTCAGCCCCAGCAAAGACACCACTCGATGCTTCAGTATGCTTTACAGTGCACAGGGAAATAATTGACCAGATATCGAGTCTGTTCTTTATTGAGTAATCAGCTATTGATAAAAGGAAGTGAAAGTTTCCTCATTCAGTTGGCGCTTGGATGAATGCCACTGGAAATACGTATCTTATCTAAGAAAGGATTGGACTTTTCCGCAACAAATCAAAGCTGCCTGACTGGGATTATGGCTCATACTTTCAACCTGAAATTGTGAAATGTTATTTCAAAATATTCACTGTGACAGCACGCTTCATCTTTTAAAATGATGAATGTAACATAATGTACCTGTGAAGAATATGTATACATTTTGAAAAATTATTATTAACAATAATTAAAGTGAAGTTTTTAGTTACCTAACAAAATGCTTATGGTGGACAGAGCCAAACAATAACCTTCCTTTCCTCTTTAGAAAAGCTGAAAAGTGCTGCAGCCCATCTAAAAACACATTGGGGAAGAGGCACAGCCTGAGCAGGTTACCAGTTTATTGCAAGGCTAATTGTTATGGACAAACACACATACATACAGAGTTTGACCTGTATCTGCATGTTTATGGATTATAGCAGCACCCAGAGAACATAAAATACTCCATCAATAAAAACTTCCAACTAGCTGTGCTGGATTTAAAATCAGTTTACTAAATCAACCACAGAAACACTGTGCCCCCATCACGCTATTTGTTTTAAATAACAGCCACATATCGGTCAAAGAGTTGTGGATTTTATCTTATTTTTCGTTCTGGGTGTCAGCGTATTGTTATACCGCCACTTGTCATCATTTATTAGTCTGTGGGTCAAGAGCTATTGACCCTGTCCTAGACAATATTTGGAAGTTATCCTTCTACTGCACATCAAACCACTGGTAAAAAGAGAGAATGAGAGAGGCCCCTCTCACACACACATTTAACACCCCCACCCCACACTTACCCACTACTTCTCTAAACAGAGATTTCAATAGAGCCTTATCAGAGAGGCAGGTTAATGAGTAATATTTATTAGGGGACCTCTAATGGCTCTGGCATGCTTTTGGATCAAAGCCATTGGCTGGTTTCAAAACCGCTAATGAATTAACACTGAAAACCTTTGACTCTTAGACTTTCAAGTATGTACAGATGGATGGATGGATGTCCAAACAATTGCTTCATTGAGGGTCATGAACATTTCTGAGCAGAGTCAACACTGGAGCTGTGATGGCTGATGAGGGGAGCTGAGAGTTATCAGGAATAATGGCTTAAACACTACTACTTAGATAGCGGGAACATTCCTCTACTGCAGCCTGCAGCTGGGTGACTGGTGAGGGAGTGGCTTCAGTTAGATTCATTCATTCAGAAGATAACCACTGACAGTAAAAAAAAAAAAAATCTTAACTATGGCAAACACTATAATGGCACATTTGCATATATTGTAGAAGACTATTGTTTACTGACCCAGATTAACTACTCTAAAGGCAAAGAGTGCACTCCTTTGACTGGCAGTGACGGGCCAATGTGAAACCTTTATATTTCAGAATATAAAGACTTATGTCACAATGAAATGCCTTTGTATCAGTCATATTTGTTCTCACAACAGCTTGATGACTTCGGCGCTACAGATGTTCGGTTTACTAAAGGCTGTGTCAGTGGCAGGTGCTGTTCAAGTAAATTGCATGAGTGACTTCATTACGTTTAATGCATTTTTCAGAGTAATGCTGTTGGTTAAATAAGTCTGTTGCTGTGCAGGCCCGTCCGCCCAGCTGTGGGATGCGTGTTGAGTTGGTTGTTGGCCTGGTTTGGAACTGACTGCTTAATTTTTGCCACATGGTTTAGCCTCTGCTATCAGTCCTGTGGGTGTCCTTTGAATGCTTAGTGGTTAGTCCTCTGGGGGCAAAACGCTTGAGTGTGAATATACGGTTTTTGTCACAAACAACCTGTAATGTTGGTTTGGCTTCACTACAGGCCAGCTGATTTACTGATTTAGCTGCATGGCTGCACTGAAGTACAAAGGCTCAGAGGACTTTAATCTGCAATGCATCGTCTGCTACTACAGCGTTCCAACTAAGCAAGAGCAGCTTTTTTCAAAACACAAAAAACTCTTTTGTGGTTTTTTTTGCCGACAATCTTTCCAAAATAAAGATGTTTGGGAACATTACTCTTCGGTAGAGTGGTATTAGGGATGGAGGCGTTTAATTTATTGTAACCTTGTGATTAGCGGCATCCAAGATGAATTCAGCCCTGACTCCGTTATTCTCTGGACTGCGGTAGTCAAACAGGGAGTTGGTGAGGTATGTCATTCCTTTACTGCTCAGGCTGTCCCCACAGCTGAAGAACACCGCATCCTGCAGATACAGAGAGAACAGAAGAGGAAAACGAGGTGACCCACACAAACGATAGTACATAACAAACTAATTCTGGTATTCTGATAATTCGCTGTCTCTCACTACGTGATACATCAAATGTAATTTGAAAAGAACCATTTAAAACCCACAGTTAACACATAGCTAATGGAACGCACTGACTTCAATGGAGCCGATGTACTCTATATGAGCCGATGGTGAGACTACTGTTGACATAGTGATGTATGTGGCACACACAGAACATTCTGGTGAATTACAAAAGGCAGCTGGATCACACACTTCCATAAACAAACCAGACCACATCTCCAGCTCCTTCTCAAAGCTCTTGGGAGCAATAGAGGCTGCAGGAGACATGGTTTAGGTGAAAGCGATCTCTTATTCTGGGCTTTTAAATTCGCTTTTAATCTTTCTCACTCAAGTTTTTCCTCTTTTTTTCCATTTTTCCTTGAGGTTTAAGCTGTCTTTACCTCTTCACGTCGGTGCATGTTTTCTTCAAAATCCCGTACTCCCATGATGCTTTTCAGGCACAGTGCCCGGCAGCCCACAAAGCCAATCTGACAATCGAAGAAGGGCTCCCCCATCATCAGCACCTGGGATAAAAAACAGAGGAAAAGACTTTTAGTCAGTTTTTGGACCCCAGGCTCACTCACGTCTACATGAAGAACAACGTGGATATGTGGATACTGGATAATCTCTGGAACAGCTCTCCTTCAGTGAAGACAGTAAGAAATACGAAGGCCTGTACAGTGAAAAACATAAATACAATGAATATTAATATACCAAGACTTGAGGATTTGACCGTGTGAGGTAAGTTAAAGCTAAACGGCGGGGGGGAATGGCAGCTTCAGTGTGTGTAAAATCAGTAAACAGAAGCCCAGTAAAACCATAACAGTGTAATAATTCACAGAAATTAATTTGACCGAATTACCTTTTTACATGGCAATAAAACCTAAAATGTGAATATAATGACAGCTCAAGACTCAGTTCATTGTGGACTTATCACAAGGTTCTCCACCATGAGCAGTTTAAGGCTACGTTGGTTTGTGGTGCTGTTGAGGTTATGGGCTCATTTCATTGTGATAAAAGGAGCAGGGGTCAGACAGCTTCCATTTTCCCTTGACAGTGGTGCGTACGCGTCTGTGTGTGTGTGTGTGTGTGTGTGTGTGTGTGTGTGTGTGTGTGTGTGTGTGTGTGTGTGTGGTAGAAGCCCAGCAGCCCCTGTAAGCAGCAAGGTGTGGTTCTCTCTCACTCACGGTGCCTTTGCTTCACCCAGCAGACAACCAAACAGAGAGCAATCCAATAAAACTTTACGTTTCACCACACAATAATTACAAGGCCTAGTTTTCCCTGTTTTACTAGCCATCCCTTTGCCTTTCAGCGCTCTCACTTTTGGTCCCAGTTCAGGCTGCTCTCTCGCTCTTCCAGCAAAAGCATAAATTACAGAAATTGGAATTGGAAATCTCTCAGAATTCTCACATCTGGTAGAAAGCTTAGGAGCTGAAAACTCCTCTCCCTCTCCAACCAGGTAATCAGAGAAAAAGGTTAAAAATATTTTCTACGCCGAGGGGGAAACGAGGAAATGATCAGGCTTGGGCTCCGCTCAGCCACAGATTCCACTGTGTTCACAACAGGCCACGGATTAGCGACCTGGAGAGACTTAATAAATGTACTTAAAGAGGGAATTAAGAGGAACCCCTTTCCAACAGTGAATAAGGAGACACTGATAATAGTAATGGAAGACCGATGGGGAGGGCAGAGCTTTATTGGGCTGTTCTGACCAGGCTGGTAAGACAGTTGCTTTCCAGATACTACAACCGGTAGAAGGCAGATATCACCATGAATAAGTCAGTAAAAGATCATAAACCATAAATACATACATTATGTTTTCAACATATTTATAGGCAACAGTTTAGAGTGAAGCAGTAAAGCTTTACCTCAATGGTGATTCCCTCTTGCTCCAGGCACAGGACCTCTCTGGACTTGACCTTCTGAGGACTGTAGTAGCTGCTCTCTGACTGGATCTCTGTCAGCTGAGACAAAGGACACAGAGAAAGAATCCATTTAGTTTCCTTTAGACTGGTAAAAGCTCAAAGCTCAAATAATGCTATAAAGATCGACTAAATACATAACAAGGCAGGGAAAGCTATTTTGCCTTAGAGTTGACCAGGGTGGAACAGGAAAAGCAATAGATTTTCAATACAATCCAAGCACTGCTTGGAAAACTAAAGCCTTAGCAAAGTTCCTTTGTTATTCTGTGTTACAGTTAACACTTTGTGACAGTTTTGAATTCCAAAATTAGATGGATTGGATTTTTGGTTTTAGGCAAGGTCAAAACCAACCAAGTGAGTTTTAAAACTGTGGTATTCAAATACAAAGGGAACAACACTGGTTAAGTGTAGGAGAGATTTTGCCACCTCAAAATGTTGACGACGAAAGAAAAAAAAGGTTTGTTTGACAGAAAAACACATCTGTTATGGCAATAATATGGATGTCACAAAAGTGCAACACTTAAAACTGGAAAGCATGTCGTACTGTGTGCGTGTGTACCCACAATTCACTGCTGAAACAGATGCATGATTTGAAAAATAAACAAAAGCTATGCAAGTCTTTGGATGTGAAGGGCAATGAGGCCCCAGAAAATAATGCTTAAAACCAGAAACAATAACATCCAAACAAGGACAGATGACATTTTCTTAGATCAGAGACTGGATGCCAGCCTTGGGACTTTTTGGTCGTTTTCTCTTCCAAGTTTGGACTCAGGCCAAAGACATTCATCAAACCACATGACAGCCACTCCTCTCTGATTCTAGGGGAGGCCCTCTCTGGCTTTATTGGGGATGACAGTCAGAACATGACTAAAGCTCTACGGATACCAAGGGGAAAAAACTGATAATGTACAAGTGACTGTTCACTGAGTATTAAGACAGAATCTGGTTAAAACTAGTTGGTTCGGTTGAGCGAAGTCCAGCTGTGATGCTTTTGAGCTTGGCCAGTCTACAAACTGTGGGTGTAGAGCAGAACTGTGCAGGCCCTAACCCATTCAACTTTAACACAGGAAGCAGGTGCAAAGCAAGAAGCAGCTGTGCCTTATTATCCCTACTGATGGAGCAGGCTCTCTCACCCTCGCTCCCTTCCCCTATTTCGATTCCGATGGTTTAATCACGTGCAGGGACCACCCCACCCCAGCCCGCAGGTCCCTGGGAGCAGCGGTGAGCGAGGATGTTAAATAATCTGACTAAAGAACTGCTCCATCTGACAACACCAGCGCGTGGTGGCCAAGCTAGACTGGTGGGACATTCCCGACTGTACCTAGGCCTGAATCCACACAGCAGACAGAAGACAGGGGAGCAGCTTAGAGCTGGAGCACGGACACAAACACTTAATGCAGCCAGTAATACACAGAGCTACTGCCACTACCTCCACTGCTACCACTCCTTTATTATTCTGGTCTGGCCCACTTAAAGGCTTTGGGAGTCCAACACAAATCAAATGATTCTTTATGAGGCATCTTGGAAATGTTACAATGCTGGATGTGAATATGGGGGTACTCTGTCTTTACAACCATTTCTCAGTAACACGGTGGAAAGAGTCTGAGGGCAGAGTCGAAAAAGACTTCGGGAACACTTGAAATGTTTTGTTGAAATAAATGAAAATACCAAAAAAATAAAGAAACAATGTTCCTTGAAATGAAAGATGAAGTCTGGTATGCAGTTTGGCATGTGTGCAAAAGCGAAAGAGGGGAATAAATGGTCAGTGCTGAACTATGCATTATGTGTGTAAAAGTCATTAAAGCATACTGCCAATTTCTCTGATCAAACAGATCTGCGGAGTAATGGGTCAGCAATCTAAAAATACCTCTCTGATTTCACGTCCATGTCAAACTCAGGTTCAGGCAGTGGCTGTTCAAAGACATGAAACTCCCTCAAACTAAATACTTCCTTGTAGGAATGAGACGAGAACGTTTAAAAAACCATCCTTTCAGCTGTCTGCAATTACTCCAGACGAGAGGCAATTAATTGATTAAAAGAACTCAAACAATACAGGAACAATTTAGACATTATTAGAAAAGCACCATGGTCTGTTTGGCCTGAGATATACCTCCCCTTCAATGATCACACACACTGTCAGGCACGCACGCACACACACACACGTGCAGTAATGTGATCTGAAGTGCCTGAACCTGAGGGGAAACGCAGATGAATTCCAACTATTCTGAGTGAGCAGGCAGGATTAAAGTTTGGGATCCATTTCTGAATAGTCATCATACCATGTATAATGTTTAAAACATTAACGTGACCCGAGACGCCAGTTAGCGGTTACACTACCCTCCTTTGTACCGCACACAGAGACAAAGAGGCTTGTAACTTCCTGAGGATCAAGCTGTTCTTTAAGACTCAGACTCAAAATGACCGCAAAATAGACGATACAGGGGTGGGGTGGGCGGTGGGAGGGAATAAACAACAACGGTAACAGAAAAATTGTAATTGCTAACAAAACTACGCCTTAAATCAGGAAATTCGATATTGACATTAAATACCATTATATGCTGAGTTTTCCCAAGAATTTCCTGACGTGTTCCTGACAGCTCACTTCACAAATTGGCCTGACCTTTTGTGTAATCGCATATTCATGACATTTAGAATCTTATCTTCACCATCGCTTTCATGTCCAGAACAACATAATAGTAGAGTATGGCTACTCTGATGTTTAATTGGACATGGAAACATATTTTTATAGCCACGTTATTCGGGCTGAACAATTAATCAAAAAAAAACAAAAAAAAAACATTTTCTCCACACATAATGCTTGTTTGATACAGACCCTGGCAAAAAACCACAATATTTCTATTTTTATATTTTCTTTTTAAAATAAATTCCAAAAATGAACATTAACACTAAAGTCATGACTGCAGCCTAGCCTGCACTGAATGTATTTGTTTATCTGAAGTAACCTTTATTGTTACTACAACAGCACATTTAAAATTTAAATGAGATTCATACTCAGTTTAGTTACTGATATTTGACATGAAGTTGATCGTGGTTCCCATGTGGAAAAACATCTATGATCTATGCCTGCATGTGACCATTAAAATGATTTGGTGACAAAATAATTTAGGATTATGTATTAAAAAAAACAGCTGATTACCTTGAAGGTAACAGAAGCTTTGGTGCAGTAGAAGCCAATGGAAACAATGGGGTCTTTGGGTGTGTGTTGTTGGGGGTTGGTGGGGATGCCTCCGGTCTCTCGCTGCTGGTAGAGGCCTTCTTCACCTTCTTCTTCTGTGCCTACGATGGCTGGGACGAAGGACCAAGCCCAGGACACCCAACCCTGGTCTGCCTCTTCAGGCAGCATGTAGGGGTCTTGGTTAGAGTACTGGTTAGTCCCCTGGTTTTCCATATCCACATCCATTCCTGCAGGGACAGAAGACTTAATTAACTGTGATGCAAACATAAGCATATGGTTTTTGAGTAGTTTTGACTGTGATGGGAAAAAGTTTGAGGTTAGTTTTTGGTGGTCTACTTTTACTCCTTAACATTTAGTCTGTTTAAGATGCTAAATTTAGACAAAGAAGTCAAAAAGCAGCAGAAATAAAAATCCTAAATGAAACAAAGGGTCATTATGTTGTGCAAAAAAACAGATGTGTTAGAAACGTATGCAATGCACAGTTTGTACATATGTTTATATTCATTTCAAAGGACAAAGGTCAAACGCTCGAGTCCCCCTCAGTATGCTTTAACTGCAAGAAATAAATCCATTTAGAGCAGCAGGTTCTGTGAACAAGCTGGTCAAACAGACAGAAAACTCTTCATAGTGGAAGTGTCTGTGCCCTGTGCAGCACACTAAATTAATTTGTCCGTGCCTTCAGGGTAGTTTAATACAAGCAAGATGTTTCAGCTGTCAACTGAACACACAAAAAGAGCACAGACCACGGCAGTTTCACAGTAGTTGCTGCCAATGCTCCAGCATGCAGGTGTGTCAGTGTATGTGTGTTGCATGAACTCATGGCTGCATGAACTCCAGAGAGGGAGAGGGAGAGAGACTGAGAGAGAGGGGAAGTCCGTTCCAAGGGAGGCCAGAGGGCACAGCCTGTCAGCCAGCATCCTGACAGAGCGGAGCCTTGACTGGGCCCACTGGATCCCTGTGGTCAGGGCTGTCTGAGCTGGACAGGCCACATCCACAAATGACACATGCAGCCTGGGTCACATAGTTGTTTGGATGCCAGCAGACTGAAATGAGGCCATAAGGGAGGCTGGGTAGCTATGAGCCATCAGCACAAGCAGAGCCTGTGCTACGGGTGCAGGTGAGGGCCAGAAGGGGTCGACTGCACAAGATTAGCTGAAGGAGGTGGGATGGCTGATCACGCCCTTTGTGCCTAGACGCAGTGCAAGCAGTTAAGTGAAGCAGCGGCTACTGTAAGGCACACCCAGGCCTCACCCCAGGTAAGAGTGTATTCAGGCTTAGTGGAGCTAGGACTGCAGTCAAAGATGAATAGACTGTCAATGGGTCAGTCCTTGTAGGTGAGTCCCTGTTTAACCAATGGGATGTAAGTCAGTGGGCTGGCATGATGGTGTCCATACCAAAAGAGAAGCAGCAGTATTATGAAGAACGCTGACTATTATCATTCCCCTAATTCCCGGCAAACTGTCTGGGGGCTTCGCAGGTTCCCCAAAACACCAGGCACTGCCCGGGTCCCTGGTCCCGACCTCTGAACTTGTCCCATCGTGTGTGTTTCCATACACGTCGGGAGACAGGAAGCTGATGTCAATACACAAGAATGTGTAATCCCATTCCTCGCGGCCTCACGTCCTCTGTGAGAAAACAATATTGTCCGTGAGGTCACAGCTTAGGAATCCCAGAGGCTAAGGCGGTGAAAATTATGACATATTTTAATTAAATCTTTCACTTTGCGAATTGGCAGTTGGAAATCCCATGTTATGGCTTTTTATCCACCTCCCTTCCTCACTAACTCTCCGTCCGATTCTATCTCTCATTTCTCTTTTCTTTCTTTTTGCTCTCACTTAGTGGAAGCCTTTGAGGTGTCAGTTCAACAAGTTAAGCTCTTTCGCTTCACGTCACAGCCTGACGAAGCCTACGTTTGAATTGCGAGGCAATCAAAATAAAAGCACAATTACCAATCAAGTGATCAAAACAGACCGGCTTAAGGAGACTTTGAAGTATTAATCCAAAGAAGTGGGTGAAAAATTCCCAGAGAGTGATGTGGGCCGGCCAAAATGTGTGCTGCTGTGGAGTGTGACCACACAGGTATGAAACACGTCCAACACTGTCGTCTGCTTCACTGTGAGCGCAATCAAAGCCTGGCTGGACCGTTTTTGTGGACAATATCAGTTTGGCACCAAATATGCATGCATAAGTCCGTGAGTAAAGCTTGGAAGCACAAAGTAAGAGATTGTGTCAGGGTCATGGTTGGTTTTCCCTGAGTCCAAGGTGTCCAGGCAGCGGTGTACGTCTAAGCTAGTGGATGTGTAAGTGAGTGAACAGCTGAGTGACACTGAGACGGTGAGAGGGGAGGAGCGAGAGAAGGCAGTGCCCTCACAGGCCAGTAGATGTCCCTCCATGTTTATAGAGGGAGAGGTGGACTGGTTACCTGACCACTGAGCTGGCTACTCTGCTCGCTGATCTTATGCGTCTGACTCACACACACACACACCTTTGATTTTTTTTATTCCTGGTTTTTTTCACAGATGATCTGCTCCGTCAGATCTGTGTGTTCATCACTTCCCCGCAGGTAACAAAGAACATATACACAGACACACAAGACTGGAGCACATATCCACATGTGTGTTGCACATTGTTTCATTTTACCACTACCAGCGTGACATTAACATCAAAATGTTTTAAAAAATATTTTAAGCACTCACGGCAGGAGAATATAAAACGCTCTGCAAGAAAAGGAGCTGTTTCATCCGTGTCCACAGACCTCTAAACTCAATGGCCTCCGCGTCTTCACACCAATATTAAAAAATGAAAAGATGATTAAAAGAGAGGCCCCAGCACGTCACCGAGCTAGCATAAGGGAGCCACATGAGGTTTGTTAGGAGATAGCCTGTGGCCTCTGGACGATATGTGTGTGATGCTCCATTCCATTCAACAGGCCTCTGTGGACACCGAGGCTCTGCTACAGACATTAAACACTCAGACTAATACATACACACACATACACAGAGTGAAAAACACGTACATACACCATCAGACACACAGACAACAACTCCAAGCACTCATTCACATGCTCGCATGCAGCATGTGCTTCACAGAGAGGCGAACACACACGAACACACACGCACACACACACACACACACACACACACACACACACACACACACAGCCACACTTCAGCAGCCACAGTCCACGGTTCATAATTCTTCACATACTTGTTGAAACCGTGCAGCTTTCGGTGCCGTGACCAGCTGGTCCACTCAAGCATGTTAGTCATCTACGTTTCCAACCGCTGAAATTTTTACAGTGTTTCACAGACTTGATTGAATTTCAGACGGTAGGAACGCTAGCTGTCTAATCCTGACCGAAAGGCTGCTTTGGTTAGTGACACACAAGTATCCCGCGCCGTTCACTTATTAGGGCTATTCATTAATGAGACATTGGCTCTTACCTAAAAGAGACAGACTCAAACAAACAGCTTGCAGCCACAGTGAATCATGAGCACATAAACACATTACCAGGCTTTTTCCACTTTGTTAATTGGCAAAGAGAAAAACACCTTCACATGGGGGAAAAATTAATATTATATTAAGTAAGGGTAACAACACACACACACTATGAAAAGACATCTGAGCCAGAGCATGAGGCAGAGACTCACCACAAGCAGCCTTGGGGAAATCAAGTGAATGTGATGAAGTACGATACCGGGATCATGTTCCAGCAATCATGTGACAGTGATTGTTTCCTACAAACTACAACCCACTAAAAATAAATATGCATGTAAGCCAAGTCGGTCACCATAAGCGTCAACATACATGAATGTTGCAGTACTCAGAACCAATCAATGGCAGAGGCTGTCCGTGCTGGTTAAGAAAAATACAGGATGTGTTCTAACTGTAAATAATAAATCATTTGAGCAGTAATTCTGCTACTATTATCAAAAGAATTCAGCTTTATTACTTAAATCTGAAATGAATACACTGAAAACCATATGTTCATGAACAAGCTCAAACCCCTCCCAACAAACACACACACCCACCTACTACGGTACATGCACGCACAACTGCCCCCCCCATCCCTTCAGCTTCTTCACTCTGTCGATTACTTCCAGCATAACAAGATCTGGGGGCGCTCAGGTTCCAAGAGCTGGTCCCCTCTTGTATATTTTTGTGATGGGATACTAATTCATTCTCAGAGGCTCTGCATAGCAGTAGCATGACACCGAACTGGAAGCTGCGCCAACTTGCAGTAAAAGTTCCAGGCCAAGAGGCAGGGAGCAAGTTAGAGGGATTGAGGGAATGGGCTGTATTGTGTTGGGCTGCCTGCTTCCCCTCTGCCCACCACCTTCCCAGCACCATAATTTGCTCCTGGTGCTACAGAGGCTGATTTAACCCAGCGGGACCTGGGATTTGATCCTGTTCTATTTGGTAGGGATGAGGATGAGCAATCGGGGAGAGATGAGATGGGCGTTTAGGGAATGAGGAGGGTTTTTCTTAAAGGGGGTGGCTGCAGCTATTAAAAGTATATAGTCTGTGTATGCGTGTTAGACTTGTTTGAGACCGTGTGTGTGTGTCTGTATGTGAGAGGAGCTAACTGCATGTGTTTGCTTTGAACAGCTCCTGGATGTGGGGAGCATGATTTCCTATGGTGCTCCAGTCAGAAAGACAGAGATGGGCCTGTGTTTGATTCATCCTTGTTTCTCCCCTTCATCCTCCTCTCTCCTGCCTCTATACACATGTAAGGGATCAGGCCTGACGACAACGGTCTGTGTTGAGTTACACGCTCCCGCTTTTGTTTGTGGAAAAAGCAGGAGGAGCGCACACCATGGTCAAAGTGATGTTAAATGTCCCGTTTAGGAACAACAGCAGCATATGGACAGACGGTGCCCCTGAACAGAACAAGGCAACGAGAAGAGTCATGAGACGAAAACGCTGCGTAAGGAAAAAGTCACAGCTTTGTGCACGGTCTGATGGCTCATTAACCACTTCAGAGCTTTGGAGCACATTTTGTCTGAGGAATACGACTGCTACAGGAACCACACTGACACACAAATGCTGCATCCCAGTAAGACCTCAATATATCATTCCTAAATTAGCTTTGATAGAGCAGAATAATAGCTGCAGGGACGTTTGACTTCTTTGATTTCGTTTTGCTTTGCACGTCCCGTTCTTTGTACATGGGCCGAAATGTTCTGCTACAGCGAGAGGGGGAGCCCTGAGCCACGAAAAGAGGAGGAATGGCTTATTCTACTATTTTGTAATGAATTAATAATTAAAAGAGCAAAAATTGCACCATATGCATATGGTTAACATGTGCAACCGCAACTGCTGGTCCTCAAGTGTCAAATTCCAGTTTTAAAGAAACCCAGCTCAGATGTTTTGAAATCACTCCCATTAAATTAAAGCTTTTTCTAATAAATGGAAACAGAACCGAGACAGAGAACAGTCAGAGACAGTATTTGTCACTGCACTCCCTAAGCAGACCTCACTCACCAGGTAGAATTGCTCCAGCCTCCCTGACATGACCGCTGCCCTCTTCTCCCTCACCATCTTTGTGTCCTCCTATTTCCCCGTAGTAGAGGGCAATAATCAGCTCTAGAATGCGGATGAACATGGGTAGCTGCTGATCAGTGATGGACAACTTCAGGCTCTCCACCATGGTCTGGATCTGAGGATACACAGAGAAGAGAGGTTGAATTATGGACATTTGAGTTGTTAAATTACATGTTTAGATGTGAAATGGGCTGCGCGCCCGACCACTTCTGTTGGGCTCCCACATTATATGAACTGGAATGTTTAATATAAAGAGAAGCGCTGCCCCGGGCCATGTAGGAACTGGTATGGATTCCCCTCTGGCTAACTGGTGGATGCTGAGTGTTGCATGAGGACCATGCAATTTCTGCTCCTGTTAAACAAAGTTATATGATGACTTACAGCTACGAACCACAAATTACAGTCTGCATGCAAGTAGATGTACAGTATACAGTGACAAGAAGGAAGCTGATACATCCCATAATATAAAGGCAATGGTGGGATAAAAGAAGTCAGGTCCAAATGAAAACGAATATACCCACATAATACATGTAATGTGAACCAATGTGTTTACTGTAATTATCTACAGCAGTTACAGAGCGTTCCACTTTGGGGGTTTGTATTATACGTTATGTATTAAACAGTATTAACTAATTATGAATAACAGGAGGCAAATAGAATACAGAATGGGAACAGAATACAGTCTAAACTGGACTGAGCCATGTGAACGCCTAACATGCTGTAACTGCCCCAAATGTGACAAAACTTGCTATTGCACTATGCTCTTGATGGGATACCATGAAAACCTCACCGAAGGTCACGAAACCACAGAGCTTGTTACTGACAAAATGCTGATGGGAAAGAGGCAGTTCTGCTTTAATTCAGCCTGTTGATAAAATGAGTTTAACAGATAAAACGGGACCAAACTAAATTTACCATGATGTAGCTTTTTCGTGGAAACATGACAAATGCAACAGAACACAAACCACAGACAGCCACAATCAATTTTCTGGCTTGAATCTGCTAAAGTTTACAAAATGTGCTTATTTCAGCCGAGGGTTTTCAGGCATTAAAAATACATCAGTGAAAGAATAAAGATGTTACTTTTTCCATCATAAAGAGTTTAGATCAAACCATATAAACAAATATCAAACCACAAGACAGCCGAGGCAACAAATATCTCCCACAGTCCCTCTGACAATGAGGGAAAAATGAGGGTGACTGCTTTTTTCTACTATTGTTTTGAAATTAAACTAGCTTGAGATTGATTCTCGACATCGGAACAATGGACTGAAGTGAGTCATTATCCTGCTGCTGATCTGAAAGCAGCCAAAAGGAAAGTCTCAAAAGGAAGTCACATCTCACCCTGACAACTGTGAGATGCGGAGGCTAAATGAAATGTTTCCATGAAATGTTTTGGCCAGTGGTAAAGTGACATCAGGTTGACCCATTTCAGAAGCATTCATTCTGTCACTCTTGAGCTTTTGGAGCATACAGGTAGCATTTAGATAACAAAAGGTGGTGTTTGGGTTATTGCTGAAAAGTGGAGTGACTCACTTTGATGACGGATGGGATCTTGGAGTTAATGTTGTCGTAGGTAAAGTGGAGGCGTGTCCTGAAGGAGCATTTGTACAGCAGAGGGTCCTGGTAAAACTCGATCTTGCCGCTGGCGTTCCGCTTGTCCAAGCACACGGTGCAGTCGGCGAAGTTGATCACTTTCCTCAAGACCAGCTCTGGAGCTTCACAGAGAGAAAAACAGAATGAATGCGGATAATCCATTGCACATAAAAGAGAGAAATGTGCGCCTATAGAGAGGGACCAATACAATCGTACGCGCGCTAACAGAGAACAGGCCCTCACAGTAAATCCTCACTATCTGTGGTCTCGGAAATCAGGGGAGATGACACTCAGCAGACATCACAGGGCTCTTGTGTAATGTGACATTTACGAGAGCTACAACCAAGTGTTTTGTGTGTGTGTGTGTGTGTCTTGGATGTTCGCGTATCATCAGATTCTCAATCGTCACTGACTCACTGGCCCCTGACAGACCGACAACAGGACTCATCATTCCCAGAACTATTTTATCTCTTAAATAGTGCCAGTAACTATTGTTGGAAACAACACTGTCTTCCCATGTTGAAATATGGCCCCCTTGCAAGAAATTCCACTGTGATAACACTGCCTGAAAATGACCACTTCCTGATTTCTCTGTTGATATAGGCTCTTATGACTCCCTATTATGAACCGGCTCTTTCTTCATGGTTATGATGGTAGTTTAAAATAATTATAATTCTCCGGCAGTAACCTGAGAAACCCAGCAGTTTGTACTGCACGAGACCTTCTAAATGTGATGGCTATAGACCCTATTACCGAAAATGGAAATTGGCTGACGGTATTGTTGCAGTGAATACCCACTGCCTGGGAGGAATGTTAAAGTTTACATATTATTTTGATCTCGTCAGGTGTTTCAGTATGAATGAGCAGCTTGGTTCAACACCCTCATTCTTTCCTACGAGCAGTTAGCGTCTCCAGCTCAAGGGATAAAACCGCCCAAAAAACATGAGACATGAACCACGCAGCTATCAGGAGCAAGGGCCCACGAGGATCACACTTCCTGCCGTTCCACTTACACTCGTTTAAAATCCCCCATCTTATCCATCACTTGCTGTGTTAAATATCAGTTCTTTTCAATGTCAAAGCCCACACAAGCTCCTGTCAGAACGGGGAAGTTTACCGAATATGAGACTACTGTGGCAGCTGACACTGGGCATTTACACAAACTTGTCTGATATGTCTGTTTGACCTTAGTTTGAACTAACAAAAATTAAACACTTACTGTAATTTATAGGTTCCTGTCTCAGCGGATTTACTAGTTAATCCCACTACCAAGGAATGTAAGCAGCAATTGCTCACCAGTGATGTCCATGAAGGCCCTCTCCCATATATCGTCTACGGTGTAGCACTCTGCTGAGGTAATGTTGACCGACAGCACGATGTCATCCTCCACGTACTTAAGGATCAGGTTGTTCACCACAATGTTCACATTGTTCACCACACGTCTGATCAGGCTCTGCACGTAACCTACAAACACAGAAGCAGATGCATGAGAAACATGTGAAAATGCACATAAGTCCATATAAAACAACACACAAAAAGCAGGGAATGTTAAACATGCACACGGAAAGGAAGATATTCTTTTGTATTGGCATCAGTCAGGATACAATGTTGAACTTAATGTTGAAACACAGACAAAGAGTCAAATCCAGAGCTGCATTCCCTGCAAGTCTAGGCTCAGTACCACTGACCCCTGCCATCCTCCATGGGCTCGTAAATAAGACGAGGTC
The DNA here is from genome assembly GCA_008933995.1 of Datnioides undecimradiatus. Lineage (NCBI taxonomy): Eukaryota > Metazoa > Chordata > Actinopteri > Lobotiformes > Datnioididae > Datnioides > Datnioides undecimradiatus. Next base: position 35,272,807 of record WARS01000046.1, on the reverse strand, counting down.
CTGACATGTTATTTTTTGCCGCAGTCTATCCCTTGGACATGTACAGTGAAAGGAGCTAACTATCCATAAGAAAACATTTTTGCTCCTCACTCTGCCTGAGCAGTGCTACAAATCCTGGGTGAATTTATGAATCTCTGAAGAGCTCGCCTCTCCTCTCAGATGCAAAGTCCTGTTTAACCCAAAACTATGCACATGCTGCCTCATACATATCCCTCCCAAGCCTGTTAAACTGCTGCGTGTCCACTTAAACATATGCAGGCAAGGGGGCACACAGGACTTTATAGTATATACGAACTACAAACTATATTCTTAGAAGCACCCAGCTTTGAAATGAATAATACATCTTGCATATGAGGAGAGAGAAAAAACTTAATACACAATTTTTTATAGTGTGACGACTGGCCATGTTTATGTAATTAATTACTTTTAAACTTGGAATGCATTGCAGGATATGCAGGCAAGGGAAATCAACATCACAGAAATGAGAAGAAACAGGAATATAAAAATAGATTTGTTTTTTGGTGTGAATGAAAGATGGAGTCTGGCAGCTTTGCGGTGAAGACGCAGAAAGGACGTAGCAACCAAGAGCGAGCAAAGGAGCGGTCTGATAGATTGTGTTTCAGCTGTGCTGGGGGAGCCATCCTGCAGTGTTACCAGTACCTCCTAATGGCCACACTGACGCCCAGAAACAGAAGCTTCGCAGGAAAAACATACATGGTAAGGTCATTACTCAGCGAAGTAAGAAAGAACTTAAAATATTACAGACAGGGGAGTTTCGACCATAAAATATGAAAATATACAGCAATAAATCCTCCTAACCACAGGACCAATGGCATTATTCATTCCTCCCAAGTACTGTTAAACACAGTCACTACAAGTTAAAACATATAAACCTTTAATGCTTTTCCCTTATTTTCCAAACCAAATGTTTGTCTTCCTGTATCTACATGCCTGGCTCAGGGCATAACAGAACCGATAATTACGCAGAACTAAATGGTGCTGTTGATGAAAATATTTATATGAATTGGTTAACTGTTCTGCCACTTGTACACTGGCCTGACTGCGCATTAGCATAATCCAATTGACAAAATTCTCAAGAGCTCGCTGCCTGACCAAACAGAGTGGCAGGAAGAGAGGATGACATAATATAAACTGGACTCATAAACGCAATGTGTGTTCGTGACATTCGTGCGTGGCCTTGCATGCATGCATGTGCTTCTGAGTTTTGAGTGTGTGCCTGGCTGCTCGCTTGCGTGCATGAATGTGGCCGTGTGGGTGCGTGTGTGAGTGCCTGTGGTTCTGGGGTCAGTCAGAAAGCTGCTGTCGCACCTGCAGCCCGGGCAGTAAAACCAGCACTTTACCCCCTGCTATTTCCCTCTCTGGATCTAATTTACCCATGTCAGAGTGTCTCTCTTTCTCTCTTGCACTCTCTTACACTTGTTATACCTCTTCTTGCCTCGCACCAAGTCAAGGGCCCCATTCCGTCTCTCTGCGAGCCATCGCGCCGCTCTGAACTTCTGTAAACAATTGACACAGCCAGCACCTGTGCTGCGGCCCACAGGGAAGGAGCCCACTTAAAACTGTTCAACCATAAAATGACTGGAAAAACCAGCTCCTTTATGTGATCTCAGAACAGGCCAACTCTCTTCTGTGCAATACAGGAAAGAAACACTATACTGTCCGTGCTCACCATTTTTCCTGTATATGGAAAGTATTAGCAGCTATCAGCCTTGCCAGTTATTAGCCATGGAGAGCAAGATTGACAAGTCCATCAGACAATAAATGTACTGTGAGTTGGTCCCGCTGTGTTATTCTGAAGTGTAATTAGTACAGTTAGCAATGTAAACATGAGAAAACACACAGTAGCTACTGTGGGCAGAGCAACTTTAATGTGTTGAGTAGAACCACAAAATACTACAAGTCCTGCTTTAATTTCCATCTTTTATCTGTAAAATATAAAACACCAGGAAGGCACACAGTGGTACAATGATCTCATTCTCAGTGGGTTTCCTGTAGGACCATGGAAACACAGCAAGCCTATGTTATTACAAGGTTACTATCACCGATAATGTAAGCCACTTAATTATGTTAGCCATTCTATTAGCTGGAGGGCCTCTTATAGTAAAACTGTAGAGTCACAGAACCCAGCCATGCATGGTACAGCAGGTCTCCGCACCAGGAGAAAGCTCCAGCTGGAGAAAGCTCCAGCCTTTACCAGTATGGGATATTCTCTATCCGTAAGTAGCATTTCCAGTAATACCAGAACAGCTGCTGTATTTGTACTCTGAGCAAAGGGCCCAGTACCAGGACAGCAGTAGCACTGGACCACAGGAGCGTGTTTGCATTTCAGCCCATGCAAATCTCAATCTCATCCAATCACATGCATGCATAATTCTTAGACACATTCAAACAACACAAGCACCCTCATATCTAACATATAAATGTAGGTGTGTGTGGCTACATTAATAGCACATACACATGCAGATAAATGCACAAACACACCGTAGCAAAAATAGGAATAAACTAATACAAGTTCGCCGCATAATGCAAACTGTGCTTATGATGGAAATAACATTCTCCTCTGGGTAACAGCTGTTATCTTGAGAGATCAAAATCTAAATTTGATGTGACAGTAACTATCAAACGAGAAAATAACTGCGGGGACTGTGAGAAACTGTCCCTAAATGCTCTAGAAATACAAACAGGAAAAGTTTAATAAACAATAAAACGTTGGTACTACACACTGCAGGTCAGTTATGTGTGTGTGTGTCACAGAGCTTATACATATGACTGCATATGCAGAGTGTTTGTTAATGTCTCAATCACATGTCCAAAATGATGAGTTGTCACATATGACAAGAAAGAATTTGCCACTAACAGATGGAGTGTGTCTCCCATCACTGCTGCATTCAAGCCTCCTTGAAAGTAGCTAGACACCTAATGCTAACTGCACCAACGCACTTGCAAAGATACAAAACATCTTTGTGGCTCTTAAGGAGAGTTTAACTTTCAAACTGTAAATCTTCAATGTAACTTTGATCCACCCAACTCACAGGTAGAACCAGACTCAAAGCAACACTTGCCACTATTAAATCTCTTTGAACTCATATAAAACAAAACACATTTTCAACAGTGTGAATAGGGCCAATGTAGGAATCCCCTAAAACAGAGAAATGCGGTTCTCACAAACGGTGGCCGCTGGTCCCCCACAAGCAGCAGTAAACATAATCACTCACAGAATCGCCCAAGGTGGAAGCACTTGGTCTTTGGTCTTTGTGTGGCTACCAATCCCATGGCATATGAATTAACATCACTATTTTCCACCACAGGGAGAACAGGGAGGATAAATTCATTCAGCATGTGAGAGCTTAGGGCCAAATGACTGGATAATTGCTGGTGGCTGCTTTTTAGTGTCGGCCCATGTTTTGTTTTGGTTGTTTTGAAGGGGAGGGGAGCAGACGCAACACAGAGGTTGTCGACGTAGATGCTGACGAAGAGGCAAAGCTGGCTGTTTGCCTGTGATGGTCTCACTGCTACAGGGTCTTTCTGACTGCATCCTGCCACCATCCATCCACACACATCTGCCTGTGTCCATCGCCGCCCTCTGAGACAGAGGCACTGAAGAGCAGCTAACATCACATTTATCAAAGCATGTACAGGTATGCGACAGTAAACGAGGACAGAGGATAGAAAGGAAAGGAAGTTTTGCCTTCGATCTTCAACCTAATGATTTTTTTTGCCAAAAGCAAGTTGAACCCAATATTTTTATTGTCATAATTTTATTTATTTTTCTTATATAATACAGTTGCATGGCACACTCTTAGCCTACAGTGGCCCTGCATTAAAATTAAAGCAATTAAAATATATTGGACAGCTGAAATGCTATGCGATAAATACACAGCATCATATAACATCTGGTTTTCATTTAACGGTTTATTGATATTCCTGTAAAGTGCTTGTGCGTGTTATATAATATCCTTAATAACATAAATATCTGTATGAGTTAGGAGCAGTGTCAGTGTGAATGCGTTGTGGCATGAGGCTTTGACCAAGCCTCTGGAAACTCTCTTTAATCTCAGCACGGACAAAACAGTAAAGACAAAACGCAGTTTGGATCCAGAGCAGCAGCACTGGAGAGGTTTGGTTAACCTGCAAACACAGACACAGAACAACTTTTTTTTAACTCATCGTGACTCATTAGCTGGAATTGTTGGCTGTATTTGTTTATTGCATGGGCCCCATGGTTTCCTCCCTGTTTGCTCACTCACAACACTGAACGACAGTGTTTAAAGACACGGCATTTTTCACCAAAGATCAGAAATGCATTAAGAGAGTTAAAGCCCAAATGTGTAGGATTTGGAAATCCCTGCCTTTAACGACTCTTTAGACATACCTTCTGTATATTTGAGGATATACAGTATGGGTAAATTTACAATGCCATGCAGACTTTCAATTATAAAATGGGAACAGAACAGCTACATGTACTCCCAGGACGTCTTTATCCATACCAGTAAAGTATGAGAAGTCCAATATAAAGTTCTTTTGAGACTGTGAATATCTACAAAAACTGCTTTGTGCACCTACTTTGCTGTGTCCTTACTTTTTAAAAATGATCCTGTAGCGACATTAAAGACCGCTGACAGGTTTGTTTTGTATCTTATTCTTAGGAAAACATCCTCTGTCTGAGTCATAGCTGGTTAGTTTTACCTCAACTACCTTTTAACCTCTACCTTTTAATTAGGAAGGCTGGGATTACAGCATTCATCTGCTTCCTCGCCGTTATTGAGGTGCCGCAACATTTGACCTCAGAGTTGTCTCTACAGCCTGTAATGGGTTGAAACAAGGTCCACTGCTGGAGCAGTGTGGGGCGTGCACACAAATGAACACAAATACACTAAAAAACATACACGCACAGTTACACACAGGAACTGACTCACACACAGAGGCAGAACACACACACGAATGAGCACAAACACACACATACACCTGGGATATCTGTTGGAGGCAGGCCCAAAGGGAGATGCTGGGGTGTGAGGCACCCTGCTTTAACAGCTGGGGAGAGATATTATCTCATAACGTCAGGCCTGGAAATGGATCCTCCCCAGATACAACCAGCCAGGAGTGTAGGTTCATACATTCATGCATACTAGGGCTCTGGGAGGGAGGCTTGTGGTTGGGTGTTAGACTGTGACCTCGCTCTTAAAGACCCCCACCTCTCTCCCGCCTTTCTCTTCATTTTTTTTATTTATATTTTCCACACTGTTTGTGTTGGAGTATTTCAGTTACTGAGGTTCTGCATCATTTAATATTTTCACAGATTTAATTTGCTTAAACATTAATATAAAACTTTATGAGCTAATGTGACATCTGTATTTTTCTCTAGCTCCTTAAAATAGTTACAGATCGATAAAGACAAATATCATGAATATTTTTAAAAGGCCATTATCCACCCGCAATCAAACAAGGCCAATCTTTGTGAGGTGCAGTAAAGTGCAGGAGTAAGGCAGGCATGGAATCCCTGGCCCTGTAGGAGGCATGTGGTCAAGTGGCCTTGTTGATAAGAGCCATCAGTATGTGATTTATCACAGACACATCCCCCCACGCTCTCTCTGGCTGATTTACACTGGTTAAAAATGCAGTGTTACGCAGCTCATCCCAAAAAGAATAGCCCTCTCAGTCTAAACTGCTATTGTCTGCATTTAAATCTAATGCTGACCAACGCAGGCATGTTCTCTACTGAAGAGAATGTGAATTTAATTCAGTTTAATTTAAGTTTTTTTGTCTCTACAGCATTCTAAGATACTGGAAAGAAAATCAAAATACCCCTATAGTCCCAATAGGTCCGAATCTCTGGCCCCATCCTCCCCCACTGCCCTGGTGGTCACTCTCTGAGAAGGGAGGTGGAATAGCCTCACTGGCCCCCGGGCCATCACTCACCTGGGGGCAAGTCCGGGTCGCTGGGGGCAGCCTGCTGGAGGCGGCGGGGCTTGGCCACGGCCTTGGAGCTGTCTGAGACACTGCGACTGGTGGAGCTAGAGCCGCTCTCATGTTCATCCTGATGAAAAAACAAACATGCATGCCTGTGAGGATAGGTAGAAGAGCAAACACTCAGCTCCACACAGAGCTCTGAAGAACTGACGCAATTAGACTCACTCAGTTATTCAATTATAAACACATTAAAGTAATACCTTATTTGACTGTAGTGTGCAGTAGTAGAAGTATAGGAGAACAGTAGAGTAAGGCCGCCCAGTGCCAGCATGCTAATATTTAAAATTCCATAATGCTTTGATCATTGGATTTTTCATCTACCAGGTAATCTTGCTTGTGCAAATTAGCTAACTGGGTTAGCTAACACCCATCACCCAATACATGACCATGTAAACTCGAGCTGTATTGAAGAACTAAGCAATCTAATTAATCTGTTACCTTTGTCTGGTAATCAAATTACTGGTGTGTATGAAAGCTGACTAGTTTTCTCCCGTGAGCGTGTGTGAACACTGAACAGAGGGGTGATTATGGAAGCATCTACCATACCGCTGTTTTTGAGCCCTCCTTCACACCAAACCTTCCCACTAACCTTCCTCCCATCCCCATTTAACAACCATTTCCTTGGGCTCTACAAATAAACTTCGGTCCTTGGATGAGAGGGGTGAAGGTCTCTCCTCCACAACAGCACATGTCATCTGCACTTAGAGCCCAGTGGCCTGTTAAGCCCAGGAATGCAGTACAAGATGTGTGTGTGTGTGTGTGTGTGTGTGTGCGTGTGTGTGTGTGCGTGTGTGTTTGAGAATGACGCTGAAATGGACATCCCCTTCAGAGATGAGCCTGAACCTAAACAAAATGAGCCGAGATTCAGGATGAGGAGGTTATTTATTGGTTTAGGTTGAAGAGTACCTCAGGCTAGTGGGTGCTCTGAGACTGAGACATGAGGTGCAATTATAACAACAGGGACACGAGGACAAGGGGAGGGGTCACAGGACTGTGGTTAAAGGACTGACAGCCAAGACTAGACTGGGACAAGTTGTACAGCTGCAGTAAATGCAATTTTAACTTAAGCTTTGCCATTCCACAATGAACAGATTATTATCTAATAGGAAGATCCACTGCTGTTCCTGTTGATAATATTAAGCAATTCGTTTAAACGCTCTCCTAGAGCTTAAAGCAGAAAACCACAGCTCTCATATCTGATGTCATCAAGTGACAAACCCTGGAGAAGCTCCATTAACAATAAAGAGACTGACTTTGTGGACTTGTAAAATTTCTACTAGCAGATTGTCACCTTCTCCAGAGGGTCTTGGTCGTCGTGTTTCCAAGTCTTAGCAGAGGCTTGTCGTCTTGTTTCCAAGTTTTAGAAGGGACTCGCATGTTCACAGATTTTGGTTTAACAGTTCATTATCAGAGATCAGATCTGGTTTTGGATGCAGAGGATAAATATTATAGTATCAAATTTGGAATAGAGCCAGCACTACTGTAAAGCCTCATCATCCATAAATGATCAAGCAGAAGTCAGGGTGGGGGGCGGCCGACTACATCAAAACAAAAGCACAGAGGAAATACTATGACTGCTACAAATAGATATCTACTCCTCTACCACTACTGTGTATAATAAAACAAATACCTCAGATTCATAATCACAGTAGACACAGGCCTGCAACAGCAGTTGGTTAGAAGAAAGAAATGAGACAAACATATTAGAAGCAGTCTAAAAATAGAGAAGTCAGGAAAATGAGTGAGTTAACCCCCAGTATGGCACTGATTAGGGGTTACTGCAGACAGCACTGTAACCTTCACAGGCAGCCCGGGTGGTAAGTTAGTCAGACAATCGGGACAAAGAGACGGGCGATCACATGTGTTTAGCATTTAAACTGGGGATCAGCGTGGCAGAGTGTCTCGGGAGTCAGCCCTTATCCTGACTAATGTAAACACTGAAGGTGTCAAGACCAAATATATTTGGCTGCTCCGCGCACACACACTTTGTTCACACATACTCAAACGAGCAAATGAAAGCCCACAGCCACACCTTTCAGGCCGGTCACATGCTGTACATACTGTACATGCACGTACTCCACACAATTAACACACATTTCCTGGTTCGGACACTATTTAATGACACTGAACCTCCTTCTCTCTGTGTGGTTGAGTAATGAAGATTAGGTTTTAAACATACTTTGCATAATTTGAGTTGCGGACACGCTGACAGAGGAGCAAGTATCCCCCAGTGCGGTAAAGTAAACACGCAATCGCCAAAAGAGACGAGAGAGGCTCTGGCAGAAATATTTACACTTAGCTTCAGTAAAGGCCTTTGCGGTAGAGCTGCACTATGCAAGCAGTTTTATCCCCATCAGTGAGTGGTGGGAATTGGTAAACAGAAGGAGAGGAATAATAAATACTTCATCAAGGTTCCAAAGAACAGAGAATGGCAAATAATAAGATGTAAATTTGTCGCTCGTTATCCACACTTCATTGGTTGACTTGTCATCGCTTCAAAAGATGCATCTGCAATATTTAGAGATGATATAATCAAAAAAGGAAAAGGGCTATATTTCAGATTAGGTTTTATAATGAGACTTGCTCGCATACCGAGGTGTTTAGTTTACATCACAACATGCTACTTGAGCACATTAGAATTAGAAACAGTCTCCCTCCCATGTAGACCCTCATATCTATACCTAAAGGAATGCCTAGCCCTGCAGGCCAAGAGTACACTGAGTTCAACAACTCAAACTGCCACTAAAGAACAAGACTGCCAAATTTGGAAGTAGCGCAATTAAGCGCTCAATGTCACTGTGGGCAGTGAGCAATACTCCAGAGGCGAAAAAATGCCTTTTCAGAGGGAAGCCCGGGGACAAATGAAGCCTGCCTCAGCTGCTGCCGGGTAAACTGATCCCTCCAATGCCACGGCAGGGCACAGGACAGGAGGGAGGGATGGAGGGATCAAGACAGAGGGAAAGACAGAAGGACCAGGAAAGGGGGGAAGGGGCGCTTCCCCTGCAGGCATGTCAACTCAGCTGTTGACCAAAGATGACGGTAGCAAAAAAGGAAAAGATGGACAAGAGACAAAGAGATAAGTGGAAAAAATAACAGGGTGAGATGAAGTGAGACGCTGAGACCGAGAGTAGCTGAGGGACGGCAGGAGTAGGAAAGACTTGGAGATAATGAGACCAGAACAGTGGGACAGAAAAAGGAAAAAGGAGCAGGTCCTGGCAGTGTGAGTGACAGGCGAGGGGGACCCCCTACTCAGAGGGTAAGTGGGCACCCATGGAGAGTTAGGGCACAGGAAGGCCAGGCCTGACCTCTGTCCCCCTGCAGACGTCTGGCTCAGTCAGGGACCAGGAGGCGGTGTGTTGAGCCTGTCTGGAGGGTCGACCCACATCTGAGCTGCTCAACACATTAGCTGAACCCCGCCACCACCTCCAGCTATTAGAAACAGCACCTCTGCAGATACTGTCACAGTTCCCCCAGTACAAACAAACGAGCTGTAACTCACAGATACCAGAAACCAGTCAAATCTGAACTGCCAATGGCAATGTAACTTATACGTAAACTGTGATGTGAATGAGTAAAACCCGTGGAAGAAATACAAATCATTTTTGGTAAGTGGACCGCTTCAAGTCACAGTAAGCAAAAACTTAAAGAGTGCGATGTGACAACACCTAATGATACATGAAAACTAAAGTTGCTGAGTTTAATTTTATTTTAAATTGAGATGGCTTCTAGGCATCCGTTCAAACTGTTTCAAATATAGGTTTCACATGCTCTTAAAAATAACTTTACACTGTTAAGGTTTTTACTGGAAATAATATATACATTTCACAGAATAGTGGGCTTACTGCTTGTCATTTCTTGTCTCTTCTGTCATTTTTTTTTTTTTTCTTCCACAGATTGCAGAGCAATTTTTCAATTTCGGTTGAACACGCAGGGGAAAAAAAATGTTGGCAGGGATTAGCCGTCGTCTACCCTGCCCGCCCGCCTGCAACTGCCTGATCTCCGAAACCCAAACATTTTTAAAACTGGTCAATTTCACACAGTTTCAGCAGATTAATGAGAACATGCAGAGGACCATTGCTGGATAAACACGCGCTTTGTTATTGTTGTTTTTCCTCTGCAGGTTGCTGGCGAACTCATGCTGACATCAAAGCAGCAGGCCTGGAGATTGGAGGCCAGGCGGTGGAGGGCAAACGCCTATGGAGTGAGAAAATAAATGAAGGAAACCCAATAGCTCCTTATCTCAGACAGAACACTGCCCCCTCCTCCTCCTCCACCTCCAAATCACTCATATACACATACAAACACAGACACACACACTGGGTCTGACAAGCAGAGGCCCTGTCCCCCATGTCAGAGCCTACAGAGCACCATCCCAGGGGAGGACCCAGCAATCAGACCTCCTCTCTGCCTTTAAAAACACTCACAGACAATACATTTGGCCATAAAACTTCCCTCAAACCAAACAGAAATCCTCTCTGCCACTAAGACACTGTGTATGTGATGCATTGTTTTTCCCGAACCACACAGAAAACACACACCACATTCAGCAGAGGAGACGCTGCCTTGAAGCAGTGCTTCTGTTCTCAGCGCTCCTCCTCATGTTGTCTCGCTCATGCAGCTACGTCTTCCTCCACCAGTCCCAAATCATTCCACCTTTTTCATTTTCACTTGCCTCCAGCTCTTTTATCTACAGTCTGGGTCCTTTTTTATACAGTTGCTTCTAGTTTGCATCGTCATCTCCTTCATCCCTCTGCTCACTCTAGCACTTCTCATCCCATCCATAACCAGCCTGTCTCAAGCTTGTTTTAACAGTGATGACCCTGGTTCTCACAAGAATGGTTTCCAGCTGGCAACAAGAGGAATGAGACTTGAAAAGTGGCTCACTGTTTCGAACATGCAGTCACAGTTTGGGATGGTTCCAGTAACGTCAAATGGTATGCAGCCACTTCTTTTACACTTAAGCTGCTCGACCCATTGATGACGACCCCACTGGAATGTAAACTGAAGAGAACAGAGCTCATCGCAGTTGACTCAAATTACCTTTTCTTTAACGTCTCTTGGCTTCGAGCACATCCATCAGCTCAACTAAAAATTAGCTGCTAATGGGTTTTTAATGAAACTGTAACAAATGCAGAAAGTCATTATGCCATGATTAAAGACAGGGGTTTCATTTTCTCCTCAAAAGGAGGTAAAGCAGAGAAGGCTGCTGCCAGCCCGAGCTGTGAGGACAGAACTTCACACACTCTCCTTCACATTCAAAATACTTTCAAATGAGCAAAAGGTCTTATTACTCTTATAATCTGCAATTTGTATACAGACACAAAAGATAAATGCTCATATAAGACACCGTACACACTGTCTCACACACAGCCTAAATGTAAAGAGCCATACTCTGAAAGCACAGCAGAGCGGTGCAGCTGGGATCCATGGCAGATTGGAGGGATTAGAGCCCGAAATGAACCCAGATGAATATCACATCGTGTGACATTCTGAATAATTATCTCAATGAAAACAGCTCATTACAAAAATGCGGTCTCTCTCTCTTTCCCCCTCTCTTCGAGTAATTAAATCCACTACTGGGAAAGCAAATCCCCATTTACAATGCATTCACTGCATTAATGAAATATTGCAGTCCTGAAATGCACACAGTGTGTTGTATTTCAGCTAAACTTGGCTATCCCTAAACCTTGTTTTTCTCAGTGAATAAAGTGCTACCAGCAGAAGCTCAGAGCAGTTTGTTAAAAAGCTCATTTTACAGAAGAAAAGGTCAACCAAGAGAAAAAAACAAACTTTTATGATTCTGGAAGGTGAAATGTTTCAGTTAAACGTCCAACAGTGCATGGCAAGATTCAATTCATGTCATAAATACACATTTTACTGATTTGAGGTACAGCTGAGAAATGTAGAGCGAGAATGAATGTGCAGCTTCCTAATGTCAAAAGTAAAGTTGACTGATTCTCATATAAAAGTCTTTTCCAAGTCAACTTTCTTTGGAGAAACCACACGCCGCAACTACTCAGCACACACTGCGTATTAACCGTCCGATAAACAAAATATCATTGACGTCATATGAAGGAGAGACAGTCCATCAAATTACGCGTCCAGCCTTGGTTTACTTGAAACTCCTGTTATTTTCTTTGTAGTCAAATGCATTATGTGTAATTTGTGTTTTCAAAACCTTCATACCTATATAATTACCACAACCACAACAGAGAAAAGACAGACTTGTGGGATTTCTTTGGAATCGTTTCAAAAGAAGGGGGGCAGTGTTTACAAGGTCTGTATAATACCAGAAGTGTTACTTAGCACATTTCATCCCTGCAAACTGTTACAATGAAAGCACCAGGTCAATTTTCCAAGCACATGCCTTCTTTCTTTCAGAAGCCCAAAAATATAACATGTTCATTAAAGAAGGGGCAGCGGGGACATGAAAAAAAAGATTCCAACGCATCTGCCAAAAGGAGAATGCACAATTACAAAACTATTTCACTCTAAAGCGAGAGGAATCACAACGACAGCTCTGGTGATGTCATGCTGGAGGTCTCTGCCAAGAGTGCCTCCACTGTACCCAAGTCAAACTGGCTATGTTTAATATCTGCCTCCAACATGCCTAGAATAATAACAAAGACAAACAGGATCCCAGTTACGGACCAGACCCACAGGGAGCAACAGGAGGACTTCTGACTTCTCAGCATTCCATTTGGACTTCTTGTTCAGCAGTCGGCCTTGCATTATCTTCACCTGAGAGGATGCAGTTGGTTGGGGTTTTAGTGCAGATGTTTTGCTGAGGGAGAGTAAAACATCTGCACACTTCTTATTAGCGCGAAACACAGAATTTACCTTAAATGCTATGACTCACATGCCAAGCATTAAGCTCGGTGCTCTGCTCAGACTGCTCAATGATGTACAGACCACGGCCTGACCTACAGCTTCAGTAACACGGGCCCATCAGTGATACCTCTGTTTAAATGCATTTTAGCTGTACTGTGGACTGCAGTCTTGGTTTTAACCCCAAGACATTTTCTTTAGTCTTACTATACAAACAAACTTCAAGTAATAACAGCAGAGACCAATCTTGTGTTTGTGGTACAGTAGCCGTTGCTGCTCCAGTTAAAGTGTGCATAATTCTCTATTAATCTGGTAAATCTCAAAGCCAGTGTATTCATGCATGAAATCGGTTTCTTTGTTACAAAATAGCTTTTTTTCTGGTTATTTCGCCACAACAGTAAGCTGGTCAGCAGTACAACATCAGCGAGCAGATGGAGAAGCCGGGTCAGTGCTCTTTTATCCTGGCTAACAATGTTTATTTTCCACAACTGTTGTTCAAACAAAGGATATTAAGTCATAGTAACTCCAATCCCAAGATCTGATTAAAAGCCATGAACAGGGAATTAGAGGAGCTAGTGACTAGTGTTGATGTAGATGCAGTGATGGAATTTGGAACCTGGCTAAACTGTCAACATCACTGCTGTTTCCATTTTCCTCCTTTCAGTTTCTGCCCATTGACCCCTTAATATAAAGATACCATGTTCCTGCAGCTGACAGACTCTTACTTCATGTACTTTGTCTCACGGGTGAAAAGAAAAGGGGCAGAGAAAGAGAATAAAGAGTGTGAAAAGAGTGAGAGAAAGAACAGTAAGAGGGGGAAAAAACAGAGAAAAGAAGAAAAGTGTAGTGAGACAACAGGAAAGTGGGGGTGAAAAAAATCAAAAGAGAAGGAGACACAGGGAGAGAATGGGAAAGAGGGAGAAATTGTTCCTGATTTAGATCTGAGAGCCTCTGGTCCTTCAGATGTCTCCATCAGCTAACCACAAGCCCAGGCTGAGCATGTGAGGCATGCTGCTTACGCTGGCACAGCTACCCCCTAATGCTAATAACTGCAATGTGTTAGCTACAATAAAACACTCCGCACAGACCCCTAGCATATACACACACACACAGGCATGTGCAATAAGACACACATATCTTAGACGAGTCAACTACGAAACACATGGGGGAATTCCCAAGTATGAGATTTTAATCTGAGCTGTTAATTCCAAATCCAAATAAAAACCAGTCCCCAGTTATTTGGTAATTATTAATCATATACTTAATCTATTCCTTCATGATTTGAAAATAATAAGAAAAGGTGCTGAGAACCAGTGGTCAGGACCTGATTTCAACAGGAAACGCCATTAAAACTGTAAAAAACCTGATTTCATACAGAATATTAAGAACATTGTACAAGACAGAAGCGCCCTCTGAACAATGTGAGCACCCGCCTCCCAGAACAGCGCAAGCAGTGGCTGAGGCTACTCTGACAACTTAATTGCACATGTGAGGTGCAATTGGAAGGCATGAACTGTAGAGGCCTAAGTGTACTTGGAGAGTATCACTGTTCTGAAACCAGCAAGATAGAATAAATCAAAGAGAGAAACGGGAGAGGACTTTCCGTCAGTGTTGAGAAATACCAAAGCCATATTGCAGGAGGTTTGAGCACGCAGGCGGAATGCAGCAGGCCTTATGTCTGCATAGCTTTTATACAGCGGCTTCCAAAGCAACTTAGGTACTGTCAACATTCATCAACTTACTCGAGAGATGTAAAACTGTCAACCTTACTTTGGAAATAAAATCATTACAGTTTCATCCTTGTAGCATCTTGGAGCAGTGACCGAGTCCATGTCCAAGGATCTCAGGTCTCCAATTGTCTTCATCGGTGTGATGAGAGGAGACATGTTTCATTTACATAAAAAGCCAATGAAACAAGAGGCCTGTCCCTGGTCAAAAGCCAGAGTGCAGTCCACTGTTCTAATGAGGAATAATCACAAAAGATAAAATCATAAAACTAAAGCTAAGATTTGAAAAGTTAAAGTAAAATTAAAAGGTTTGCAGTAAGACTTGAAACTTTGAAAATATAACATTTGAATATCTGTAATACAGCATATTGCCTCTTACGTTACAGAATATATTGGCATGACTTTCTGAACAAAGCTTGGAATATTGTCTTTGGTTGAGGCAAGTAGCAGATTGCTGCTGGGGGTGGTTTGGGGTGTTTTGAGCTGCTATTTAAGTTTCTGATTGTTCCCCAATTAAAACTACATTAACAGGGGATGTGTTAAATCTCTGCTCCAACACTCTGCAGCCAAAGTTTTGCAGCTCTGCATACATCAAGAGGAAAACGGTTGCCAAACATATTCAAATATTAAACCCTTCATATGTGATTTTTCACCTTCACAAAAGTTCAAGCCAACTGGAGAATAACTTGTTTGGATTTATATATCTATATATATATATTAATTATAAATATCAAAAAGGTTGGATGGAAGATTAGAAACACATGCACCTCGAGTATAGCACGTGAATTCTTATCATGTACAAGTAATGTGGTCATTGTCAAGCAGAGTGATACACGCTTCAAGATCTGCATGTTTATTATCTTTTCAGCTAACCATATGCCTTCTCCACACAATCTCCTTTCCTTCTCTCCCCTAACATGGAGAGTGACATGTTGTGCAATTATTCATAATGCATTCTTCTTCTCTTACCCACACATTACAGGCAGCCAAGCATGCCAAGATAAAAGCTAACTACCAATTCCGGCACACTCTGGGGCAAGTGGAATTCAACTCGTATACCAACAGAGTTGAGCAGGGGAGCTCTGACTGAAACACACTTTAAGGATCATTAAGTGTCACTTATAAAGTCTGTTATTGACAGAGTCTAGCTCTACAGATATAACTGAATTTAGAATTTAGAAAAATATTCAGATGTTTAGGAAAAAGGCAAAGATTTACGCTCTGATAATACCTTGCTACTGACTAGCTTTGCATCAGCGATTTCACTGGTTAGAATGTCCTGCCTTATATGGCGTCATCATTTCTATAATAAGAGCAGAATTATTCATAGGTCAAAGGGGTGAGGGTCTGCTAAATTGAGCACACACTCAGTCTCAGACATAAAACACAGACCACCCACAGTTTGTGTAACATGGAGTCATACAAGTCTACCTTTCTCCGCTGAGAAATTACACACAGGGGCGCGGAGTTACCGTGTTACTCCTTTCTGTGACTCTGTCTCACCTAAAGTAAAAAAAAAATATCCTTCTCTACAAATGTCCCAACTGAAATGAAAGCCTGTCGTGTCACACTCACACACAACAAAAACACAATGATCTTAAAAGCAATATAAACTCACAAACATCTTCCCTAACTTGATGTAATTACCTCTCAGTGGTGAATGTTCAGACTTAAGACAAATGAAACCAGTGTTTCTAACTGCAACACAACATCTGCCCAGTATTTCTGTCCAAAGAAAGCACTAATAAAGCAAACATTAGCCTTAATTGCAAGGTAATCGTTTCCCAGACATATCACCAGGAGCACCCGGCAAGTAATAAGCTCTCCTGAGTGACTGCTGTAGTCCGGATGGCCTGAGAGCAGGGATTAAACTGTGGAGCGGCAGCATCCTGCCCAGAGTGTATTGATCACCACTTGACTCACTGGACGCAGGAAGCCGCCGGATTTAATTTTTCCCCTGACTGCTTTCCTGTGTCTGAGGACTGTCTGAGGAGCTGAAGTAACCTCATCCCACCAGGAATCCAAACCTCCATCAAACCTCAAAGACAAAGCAGTGTAACAGTGTGGGTTGTGTAGCGTTGGCTGACTCACAGGCAACGGTGGCTGGGTGCAAGGCCTTCTTCTGGAATGACACACTTGCTTCTGCAGATGCTTTAAATCAGTTTGGAATGCCAAACAAAGACCAGTGCAGTGGGTCACTCTAAGTTGTGAACTTGAATGAGAGGGCAGACAAATACAGGATTGAGAATTACATGACTGGTTTAAGTCCTAGAATTACACTTTGTTGGGCAATATTTGTCTGGTTTATAGACACAATGCATGATTACTAACTTTTTTTTTGTTCAGTGCGAAACACAGATGTACTGACCAGGAGTTCTCAGCATCAGAAGCTTTCCTCAGATTGAACAATCCTGTTAACATGTGGGTTAGCCCGAGGTTAGCAATATATAGTGCATGTGACAAAGACAGTGGGCTTCTCATCTCTGTTTCTAGTCTTCCTCTACTATCACATCCAGTGTCCAGTGTAATATTTTCCTATCTTTCCAATATAAGAGAAATGACAGTGCAGAGTTTATTAGATTGTACACCACCCTTGGTACCAATACAGAAAACCTTTACATAAAGATCCTCTCATAACTACTCCCCTGCACACAAGCTCTCATGTTCAACCTACTTCTGTCCCTCTTTAGTTATTTTAGTTTCTGATCAGAACACTTGCTCTGGCTTCCAACCTGCCTGAGGAATCCACAGTGTGCCAACATTACTCCATCTTTTTATCATTTACAGTCAAAGATGGGTTTTGTTTCTGCTACGGGGGGTTGAATTCAAGGAAAATAGATTCTCCAAAGCTCCATGTCTTCGCCCTCTGTCTCCTCAGTCCTGAAGACAAGGCCCCGCTGAGCTGATGATCAGACGGATTTATGGCGCAATCTCTGTAAGCCATTTGCTCCCTGCGAGCCGGAGAATCAAAGGCAAGATTTCCGGATGGCATTGGGACAGAGATTATCCAGTTTGTGCTATCTGATTGCAAACTTCCACGGGCTGTTTTCTTTTACTTGTTTAACTTTTTCCTTTGTGTTTTCTGACTTGTGAAAGATGAGTTGCACTGGCACAAATAAACTGGCCCTCATTGTGAAAAGGAAGCCTGTATACTACACAAGCAGAAATTGAGAGTACATTTGATCACATGTTCAAGGTTTTGCTATGATACAATTCTATTTTTGAAAAACATATTGCTAATGTTTTCCATTGTTCACTCAGTCAATGAGAATTACATATCTCTAGTTGCATCTAAAAGTAAAGCATGATTGCAATAGACTGTGACAACAGGCTACACACAGAAGCTGATAACTTTCCATACCAGGTTTCCTACTTAGTGGGTTGTGGACTCAACCACTGGGTGGCAAAACCACATGTTAAAGCAGTGGCAGCCACGGTATAGCTGCACAACAATGTTTCAAATTTGAATCTTTGATATGAAAAAGTCGTCTAGAGATGTCTGTTTAATGTCTTGGTGAAAATAGAAATCTTTTGTCAAATAGGAGGTAGACTTAGCATCAGAATAACAACTTTTTTAAGAAGTCTACAAACAGGGGTTCCCTAATTCACATGTATTAGCCATTATTTAGGAGCAATGAGGTTTGGTGGTGTAAAGCCCTAAAAATAGTTTGGAAGGAATCTAACAGAAGAAAGAGCCTAGTTGGACCATGTGCCAAACCAACAAGTCTCAGAGGCACCTCCCCAAATCATCTTGAGGCAATGCATCAATCAGAACCTCCACATCAGTGGCAAATGCACTCAGCGGCCATAAAACTCCCAGATCAAGCAGCGAGCCGAGCCAAAACCAGAAAGGCTCTCCTCAGTAAACCCAAGCCCTTATCTTTGTCTCATAAAAAATAAAGAGTGCCTGAGAGTGTTATGATCCACTGTAACTGCTGTCCAGCCAGTTCCTCTCCGTCTTTGCTGATCACACCTCATCTTCAACATCTGGAGCAGTTTACCAAGATGTCAAGAAGTAAAAAAAAAAAAAAAAAGTGCCCGTAATTTTGCAACATTACATCAATGTTAGCTGTTAGGTCTTTCATTAAGGCCTGAGTTCAATCTTGCCAATTTCTGTTACTGCTACAACTAGTTACAAATACAAGAACAAAACTCCTAAAAACAGCCGCACAATAAATTCTATCTCCTACCAAAGGTTTTATCCATCGCCTCATTATAGGGGGGGAGCCTGAAGGCAGTAATGCCTTAAACCAAATGCTCAGCATCACATCAGAGACCAGCTCCAGTCCACCACATCTGTGCTCAAAACCTTAACATGACAACATCAACCTAATGAAAAAAATTAAATATGCCAAATATAGAAAAACAGTCCCGGATGTGAACAGTTTGGTGTGAAGTTTCCACAAGGCAAATAAGACACTAGATGGAGACCTTATGAGTTCTATTAATAACTCCAGTTTCCATAGGGACCCTGTATATAGAATGACAGATTTTGAAACCATTGTTTTATCCAAAGCAGCTCTTGACATTTTCAGATTGCTTTATAATTTAGAACGGGCTCAGATCAAACAGTTTGTTCATATCAAATAACTCAAGAGGGGCCACATTGAGTGCGTCTTTGCACAAGAAGAAAGAAGTTAAAGTTGACTACTACAAAACCCTTTCATCCCCATGACCAATCTCCTGTTACAGACGTTGAGCTCTTAGGAATAGACCAGGGCTTAGTCTAATTTCACAAGGAGATGTCCACACTAATAATTCAACTTATACATGAAATACAACATCTTTACATCTTTGGACTTAATTGAATAGAGAAATAGTAAGGTAGCACTGTCTCAGAGTTCAATAAATCTTAAAACTACTGTGTATTAGAGAAAGTACACACAGTGATTCCTCAAAATAACACGAGCAGTCTTTACTCAAACTGGGAAGATGTGACTTCAGGACACAATAAGACACATATAAAGCAGAATGTATTTTGTTTGTAAATGGTCTCTGGTTTGTAAAATTAATGTCAAAAACAAGTTGACAACATCTTTTCTATTACCATACTTTGTGCGCTACAAGTCCTCATTACAGCTTATTTTAAGCAATTACACTGTCAGCAGGAGCTGTAATCTCCAACTGCTGCTAAACGCCCAAATTTCCACATTTGCTGGAAACTATAATTGTGAGCTGGTCTTGGTGCTTTGCAGATGGGCCCTATTGAGCAATCTGAATATCCCTAATATTACCCAGTTCCTCTCGAGGGGAAACATGAACACTAAAAAGGTCCAAATAATTCCGGTCAAATTACACAACCCTTAATGAACTTCAAAAGACGTGCGGATGTTTTTACAGGCCAGCGCTCGGGCTTTAACAGTAATTATGAAAACAAACCATATTAATGATATCATTTATCATTTCCACACTTTGGTCGCATGAGGCCCACCGCAAAGTTCCTGTCTCTATTGGACAAAAGAAACACTCGTAATCTACTAAACTTAAAATGTAAAATTTTCCATTCACAGATCAGGGTTTTCAGCTCGTTTAAAAATCCTGTGGGCCTTCACCCAAATTACTCGAGGGCTTCAGGGAGAACTGTCATGGCCCACATTTTGCATCCACCTATGCCAAACTCCCTGCATCCCTGCTAGAATCTGATTAAAACTGGACCACAGCCTGACATGTATACGAACAGGATATCTAAGCTCCAGAGAAATATAATCTTGTTTCTGAAGCCTGACCAAAGTGGAAAATTGCCACCAAAGAGATCACATGGCAAAAATTCAAAAATGTGTTTGTTTATTTTATTGTTCAAACAATGTTGAAAGTGTAATAAAAATGAAATGAAATGAGTTACCAGATTACAGAAATACACAATATACAAGTAACCTGGCTGCGTTTTCTTGGCTAAGAACACAGTAGTCAGCCTCCTGCCTCCTACTCACATAGGAAAGAAGTGTACCGGCTCATTTAAATTCCACATGCTAGAAGGACTTCTGCTGTAAGTCTGGCTTTGCTCCAAATTATGTCTCTTGGGTCTACATACCACTGAATAATTTGTCCAAACGTCATTTGCAATTCCCCCAAAATCTTTTCTTAACTGAGACCCTTTTAGAAAACATCTGTAACAAATAGTTGTTTTGAGAATACATGCTTTACACCAGGACAGGTACTGCTACATGACCTTAAGCAGTGTATGAAGCATAGAAAACTAGTTTAAAGTCCCATCAACCTAGAAACCTGATCACATAAGCAGTAGCCACCTGCATAGTATGATATTTACCATTAGTTCTGGGCAGCTCGAGCTCATGTGTTACAAATCTTTTTGCCGCAGTCTACATAATTAGCTGTAATTGACTTCCCTTGAAATGTGTTTCTTCTGGGACATCTGGCCTTGAAACTTCAACCTTCCCATAAAAGGGCGAGCGCTGAGCTACATTTTCAATTTGCAAACTGCATGGGTGGCAAAGGTAGATCCAGGCTCTTCTGCAAATACAAATCTAAGAAAAATGCCTTTCATATACCGCACTTTGAAAATAACACGTATAACTAAACTAAATACAATAACGTAAATATTTCGCTTGAAACAACTGTTTTCATATTTATAGCTGTGATGATGCATGACAGGGCTTAAAGTGACATTTCTCATTGATCATTTAGGAGGACGAATTCCCACTCTTCTTGCTTAAAGGGGCCCTGTGGGGCAAGTTGCTGTTTAGATTCTGTATCACTCACCAAACACATGCTCTGTGCCCCAAGAGCTTGCAAACATGTTGAATGCATTTTCTTTCTAATAAAACATTTGCAAAGATGATTTGGCTTAAAGTTTTAAAAACTGCATCATTTGCATTGTCTGCATCATCAATATTTAACTTTTTGCAGTCTTCTTTCCTGCCTTTGTTAGAGCACAGCTGCATGAGACTCTAAACCTTGACACTCCACACCTGATTTGACAGAGATGTGAAATTATCTCCAAATTCCAAATGTTGTTAATGAGAGGCACTGTTATCCACTTCCAGTCCAATTCACACAGAATCCAATGACATGCTAAAGGCAGAGATGGCTAAGTACTGAATAGCACTGGTCAAACTCACCTCACAGTTTTGAGTTCCCTGAATATTTCTGGTCAGTGGTCAATGAAGCTGTCCCTTTTTAAGGAACAAATGTGCTGAGTGAGAGTACTGTGCTGTCCTGAAGGGAGATCAAATTGGCAAAGTGGAACCAACTATTTTTAAATGACAAAAAGATGTGGGAAACAATAGCTAATATATGTTTTATGCTGGGATCCATCTGTTTAAAAAATAAAGTTAGATGCATCTCTTGATAAGTTGAAAGAGCATTTGCAAATGGTTAATTCTGGTAGTATGTATGACAACACACTTTCATCCCCAAATTCTGAAATGTGCTCCTCATTGCAGACATTAGAGCCACTACAGCACTTGCCAATGTGCTCTTTCCCCAGAAGCTTTTGAAAATGTAGATGACAATCTAAATCACTGTTATGAGGCAGTGATTTATGGCTTCTGGTTTCTTTGTTTGCTTTCCTATTTTTTCAATGCATTTCTCATCAGAGCAATGAAACATGCAGAAGGGAGACAAAAGTAACTGCTACTTAGCTGTGTCGAATTAACAAGCTTCAAGCCCTGACTACGAAGTACACTTAAGTGCAAAGAGAGTGATATGATTAAGCCGTTGTTAACAACTGTGGCTGTAGTAAAATATTCCAGAACTCTCAATTTACAGAACCAAGACTTACATTGTGCTTTTGTAAAGGGGTAATTGGCTGATATCATGCCAGCTCATTACAGACAGGCCAGAATCAACATGCCATATTGGACCAAATGAGCACACCTTTGCCCAAGCACCAAGGTATGGTGCAAGCAGAGGGACATAAAAACCTAAAAGCCTGAGGGATTAAGGCATCTGATCTTTGTTACTTTGTTTTTAAGTATACAAATGATATATAAATAGGAAAAAATACTGTACAACTACCACATAACTGCAACTGCGTTAAAACATTTAACACTGTAGGGTCCACATAGGCTGAAAATGAAATATGTTGTCGTTTCTCTGCATGCGATTTTATACCAAGTCAGGACTGTACTCTGATTTGTCACAGCAGCTCCACCACAGGGTGAAGCTTGCCAGGGTGAAGCTCAAAATGTTTATTAGTTTATTTAAAACAAAGGCCATTACGAAACTTCTTGGAAACACAGAGAGAAAAGGGAATGAGAAAGCTTAACTTTGGCATGAGGAAGAATTTCCCATAAATAACGGGAAGATCTGGCCAGCCCTGCTGAAGCCCTTTAGCAAAACCAAGCATAACATGTTTCTCATACGAGTAAATAACTAACCTGGGCTCCATCTTTCAGCTTGAGGATGCACTCCATGGTGTTGATGGTGATCACTACAGGTTCCGAGCCCAGCTTGGTCCAGGGTACGTGTATACGCAGCTCATGGATATGACCACTCATGAACGTAAAGGGCAGCTTCAACTCCTATAAATATGCAAAGACATATAAAGATGAAAACAACAGATAGCTGCATAACTACAATTAGGATAATATGTATGTCTTGCTATTACAAGGGCATGTGGCAATAGGACTGTTGGGGCTTCAAAAACATTTAGAACCATCATCCATCCATTTTCTAAACCGCTATTTGAAACTAATATTTAAAGACGAGAGTATAGTAAAAACAACAGCTACAGATTACATACTGGTCACGCTTTTAACAAAATAAGTCAGATTTTCTCAGAGGCAGACGAATCACGGTTCTGCATCTTGAACTACTCTGTGTGAGAACGAGCCCCATGAAACCAGACTGCCTACACACAGGCTTCACATGCCTCCTTCATCAGTCCAAGCCAAAAAACTAATAACCAAACATATTTCTGAGGAAAAGTTGTCATGCATCTACACTAGGCCTGCTTGATAAACCCCTGTGATGCTTCACTAAAATTCCTCTTTACTTTAAGAAGATGGTCTCCAGTTTTGAAAGAGGTACTGTCTAAATGCAATGCAATAAAACAAAGGCAAAGGTAGGGTAATTGCCAAAGTTTTGACAGAGCGTTACACATCAGAATGCTAACACAATTCCCACTGTCTGTTAGCCTAAAGCTGCTTCCAATAAGAACTTTCATCACAATCTTTGTTGGGTTAGGTAGTGTTTTGGTTTGCTCTTCAGAAGCAGTCAGAACCCACTCAAGAGAAAAGAGAATTCTTTTAACTCATGGCAGACTAATCTAATCCAGACATTACAAGTGTAAAAAAGAACACAGTGTCAAAGTAACACTGCGGAGCAAAATATCTGAGTAAATCCGTCAAACTCCAAAATGACAGAAAATGACAGTAAAGAGTCTGTGCTTGAGCCTGGCTGAACAGCAGCTGCTTTTCTTTTAGAATTCTAGTCAAGACAATGGACAATATAAATATATGTCGTACTCTGTAGCTTAGATGAAGACACAACTGAATAGAAAATATGAGGGACACATGTTTACTCTCCAAAGCATTTACTTTTTTATTAATTTATAACTAACTTTATTTTGTGCTCTAATGGAACTTAAAAATTTGACTTCATTGTAAAGCTATTCTGCAGTATTAGTACAGCCATATATGCTGCAGCTATATGTTGAGAGATCAAAATACTAATATTACTCTAATTTTACATGCTAGCAAGTTATAATTATAACTGTAATTTGTAT
Source organism: Datnioides undecimradiatus (assembly GCA_008933995.1). NCBI lineage: Eukaryota > Metazoa > Chordata > Actinopteri > Lobotiformes > Datnioididae > Datnioides > Datnioides undecimradiatus. Next base: position 35,248,576 of record WARS01000046.1, on the reverse strand, counting down.
GTGCATAAAAACAAAGGTTATGGTCATAAGCTATGAAAAAAGTGCAGGAAACTATAAAAATCGTTTTAAAAATATATGAACAAACTATTTAAATCCTTTGCAATAAAAATTAAAAAGTAAAATGTGAAAGTATGATTTTTCAGCAAGTTATGTATACAACTTAAATGAATATTAGTATAGAGACACCAATGGTAATCTAAGAACTTGTGTGGACTGAGCCCAAGTGTGCATGGAGACTAACATAGTAACTACCTTTAAGTTAATTAACACTAAGCACTGGTTTCTATTTATCATCCATCATAACAGCATCATGTTCTAAACTGAACCAAAATGCCTATCATGTGCCACTGAATGTGAAAATACAATATCTGTCTTCACCAAAACAGTGACAGACAGCAGAGGACACATTCAACATACAGTACCTGTTCCAGCACATCCAGCTTTAGGTCCAACTTGCTGAGCACCACATCTCCTCCCCACAGAGACAGCTGCAGGTCTGACGGCTTCAGATTCTTAATATACTTGTTCACATAGCTCATCAGGAGGGGTGTGACGTAGGACTCCAACATCTTGTCCCCTGTCCTGAACACACAACAAAGATTGAACAGGGCATCGTGGAGTTATTCAGCGCTGTTTGTTTGCACATCACAGTAATTATTATTCATTAAAACTCACTATTACATAATAATATAACTTTTATTAAAACACTACTCCCCCTGAAGCCTGCACCAAACAGTGAATGAATAAATTAATGATGACCGCATCCTGTTTAGGTGTACTACTTCCTACTTCTAACACAGCAGGGCAATGAAGGCTGACTCACAGGGGCACTTCAATGGAATGTAACCATTATTAGTGATACTATATAAAACCTGTCCTTTAACGCTATGACACGTCAAAATAAGAGAGATTACTGTTCCTTCATTGGCGCCCTGTAAACATGTTAACCTTCATGATGATGAATGGGAATGTTCTGTACTGGTTCTGTTGGATCTCAGTGATGCCTCTGATACTGTAAACCACTGTATTTTGGTTGAGAGGCTCAGGCAGTGGGTCTGTCACATTTGTCCTGTGTGGCTGGATGAGCCTTGGAGCATTTCATAGCTGTGTTCATCACTATGCCTCATCAACTGAAACTGTGTGTTGTGCTGTTAACGTTTTGTCCTGTGTCGTTTGTGTTTACATTGTACGTATTCTCCGCCAGGCCGGCAGACTTCCCGTTCAAATTTGACTCTTGTGATCATGTTATTGCCTAATAAGGCACCATAATCAAGCACCAGTTTCCATTAAAGACCCATGGCAGCAGTACATCACTTATCATGGCATGTAGGTTGCTCCTCGCTCTGGAATCAAGAACACGTGAGACTGTGGGACTTTTGAGCTCCTTACTTTGGAATTGGACTTAAAGTCGATGGACACCTTTGAAGAGCATACCAAAACTCACCTGCTTAGACCTGTTTACTATTTAGTTTTTAATATCTCGTGATCTTGTGATTATACTGCTGTTTTTGTTTATGGGTCTTTTACTGAGAGGCAGTTTGTAACATTTGCTCCTTAAAGGTTCCACAACTTGTACATAAACGTACTTACTTAACATATTACAGAAATATACTGTATGAGAGTCTAGCAAAGTACAGGCAGTTTGGAGGGGGGCATACAGTTGGTCATATTGACCTGCTATTTCCATTTGTCACAGGCAGAACAAGACTTCTGACTCCGTGTGTTGCACGTGAAGGTTTAGCTCACTTTGCTTATAGGTATTTGTCAGGGGTTCTACTTTTAAATGTCTTCATTTTAGTTAGCACGAGCGTCTGTTTGACGTTAGCCTGTCTGTTATGTGTTATGTGTCTTCCCTGTATGTGCATGCGACTATAGCATAATAGCCAGCAGTAACATAGCTAGGAACACCAATTTCAAATGCACAGCATTAACTAAATATAACTTGGTCCTGAATTGAAACACTCTCGTCCTACGAAGTAACTTAACGTTACTGCGGAGTAGCTACCCACAGACGCTAGCTGTGCTCTCCTGTCATTCTAGCTATACACACACCACAGCAGCAGAGCAAAGAAGCTAAGCTAGCTGCTAAAAAGAAGTCGCCCAAACTACGTAACGGCTGGCTAAAACGAGTAGTCACGGGAGATAAGTGAAAAACCCTTCCTTACTTGACTCCCGCTTATGTCCTGTAGGTATTTCTTGAATTCGACGTTTAATAAAACATATTCATCCCGTTATCTGATGTTAGCCACATCTCTCAACGGCTACAGCCCAAACGTCATCAGTAAACACCAACGCGGCTTCCGTATGTATGGTGTTGCCTTTTGGTTTAATAGGAATTTTGCATTCCGGTGTGTAGTGCATGTATTCAATCTAAAATAGTGGCAAGAATGAAACTGAATTTTTTTTTAATACTTAACTGGATAAAGCATGGCATTCAGAGGACCGAATTTGGAGACAACTAATGAAAAATCCACAAGAACATTATAACGTGTCTGATGAACGGTGTCTTTTCTAATTCTTTAGCACCAGGTGCCGTGGTCCCAGTTTGTTGTAAATAAATAATAAACAGCACGTACTTGATCCTTCAAAGTCTTAACTGTCAGTAATTCTACTCAAAATGTACTTGTTGTCACATAGCAGACTTCTCTGTGGCAGAGGTATTTACGAAGAGCACGAGAAGGCATCACGACACGTAATAGTCGTAATTTCTTTCCCCCGCCCCTAATCCTTATATGGTCGTAGAAGCTCACCTTTGCTGAGAGAGCGGAGAATACACTTCCCAACGGACACCTCCCGAAGAGTGTCAATATGAAGGCAACCTGTTCTTGAACTTACTGAATGGAATGTTTAGAACATTACGCTCTACGTTACTTTCCCATCGCAAATCAGGTTTTAATTGAAGGATTGAAGACTCTCTTCAGGTACTGAGGTGGACATGTGGAAAAGTGAATGAAAGTGAATAATGAAGGTACAAGGATCTTTCCAGTATGGTCTCACAGGTGACATGTCTGGTTTCTTAACATCTCGTTGGAAGGCTGATGTAATGTTAAGATGAGGTATCATTAGAATAATAACACGTGCAACTGCAGGTTGACTGAAATTTACAGATGTAATGTTGTTGAAATAATAAGTAAATATAGGCTACTGTAAATTATAGTGCAGGCAAATACCATGGGTAATCCATGCCGAGGGGAAAAACAATTAAACGAAATTGTTTTTGTCCATCTTGGGCCTTTTTTGCTTCGGGACACTAGGTGAAGTTGTGATCATAAAACCATGGGATATATATATGACAAATATAATATCCTGGTGAAAAACATTCTTAAGCCCACTCCGTTCTTCACAATCAAACTTGGACACCCCAGTAATTTCTGCGGCCAATGATTTCTTTGGCTATGTCCAGTCAGTCTCTCTTAACACTTCTGTTTTTGCGGCTGTCAGCTGCTGCCACTGAGTCGTTTGTTACACAATATTGATATGACTAATTAAAGTAGACACTTAAATCATAACCTGCGAAAACAAATAAATCCAAATGATTGAACCCTTTGGAAAACGATAAAGGACGTATATTATTGTGAGTTCATGTCATGTTAGTTTTGATTCATAGAAACATTTAGGATTTTTGCAGAGACTGTGCAGATTACAGCATTAGTGCGGCTGAGATAAAACAGTGGATGTCTGTCACAGGCCGCTGAGGGTCATATGGAGATCAGATCAGCAGTGGAGCTCAGTGGCCTGCACTCAGTGCCGCCTCTCCCCTGTCAGCCAGATAGAGCTTCCTGAGTACACAGTCCACATAGGCCGGTCACCGATGAAGTTCACCATGTGACTGTCCACTCTGTGCCAACTGTGCGAACGCTCACCGTTACTGTCATTATTCCGAGGTCAGTTCGGACCGAGATGTACTGTGATGTAACGAAGAAGCTACTTTACAGCCTGCGAATTATCTTAGTTTTGCGGCAGACTGGCGATACTGAGGAGTCCTTTGATTCAGCCTGACAGTAGCTTCAAGATAGGTCATTCATGCTGGGTCATCAGGTCCAGTGTGGCAATCTAATGTAAAATTCATTTTATATCTTTAGTCAGGGATAAAGTAAAAATGAGTGTGTTATATTCTTTGTTAAGACAATATGATCAGTGTGATCAGACATTATATTTTATCTGTTCTTAAGCTTTGCTTCCCCTCCAGTACTTTGACCAATGCAACACTAACACACATTTCGGTTAACAAATCACACTGATCAGCGCTCATCGGTCAAGGTCTCACAAATTAAAATAAAAATGCAAGTAAACACCAAAATAAAAGCTAAAATAAGCACTGATTGTACTTGTTTCATTACTTTATTCTCGTGGGACAGGGCTCCAAAATCGCCGAACAATAATGTATATATATATGTATTTTTATATATATATTTTTTTTTATTATTATACATTTGTATTATACATACCTGTGACACATTTTCATTTCCATGCTAAGCTGTCGCCTTCAGCTTCACAAAGTGAGCATTACACACATTCAAGCTTCAGAGTTGTTTTTCATATTTGAGTTGATTAGTACTCGTTTAATTATAATGCAATCGGTTTATCTTATTATCTAATATCTCATTATAATCTAAGATTTTAACACAATATTTCTGCGCAGTTATCTTAAAAATAATTGTGAACAAAACAAAAATTCTCATCATTTTGTCGTTATTAATATTAGTATTATAGTAGTGGTGGCACTGCGTGTGTATCATTCATCTTTTCATATTTATATCGTTTGCAGGATTTCATTTGTATGGATTACGCCTGATTTTTGTATGATTACTAAGAATCTCAGCTATTTTCCTGTTAATATGAGCTTGCTGGACACGCCGCATGTTGTTGCCTTTTCTTTAGAACATAATTAAAAGCCTGCAGTGCGTAATAAACGGGGCCTTACTTAATGGCCTTTCAGCAGCAATGAGCGCCGGTTTAAATCTTCTCTTACTATAGCCACTTGTTCCAGACCCCATTTTCGAGCCCATTAAAAATAAATGCTATTTTTTTCCAAACAATTAATTGCATGGTCAGGTGAAAATCAGGTTTTTGCAGCAGCCAACAACGGCTGCTGAAAACATGAAACGACAGGCCCGAAGGCCAAGTAACACAGACACGCGGAGTGATGAGAAGGAAGCCAGAGGGACAGAGTCTCATACTTTGTCTTCACCGAATGATAAAAAAAATTATTATAGATCAACTCATCCTGTCTCAGGCCATAGCTCTGATGGTTAATATTCAAGCGCAATTTGATCCATTCAGTGGCCGATCAAAGGTTAGTTGGGTGAAATCCAAATCTTGGGTTTTATATATGTATTTACACAAATCCATCTAAACCCGGGTGTTGGAG